>JABEVS010000300.1:0-79706 GCA_018290735.1 Coelastrella sp. MACC-549
GTAGTAGTAGTAGTAGTAGTAGTAGTAGTAGTAGTAGTAGTAGTAGTAGTAGTAGTAGTAGTAGTAGTAGTAGTAGTAGTAGTAGTAGTAGTAGTAGTAGTAGTAGTAGTAGTAGTAGTAGTAGTAGAATGTCAGACCATAGCACTCAGGATGACAGTCATGCATTTGAGGCAGTTTACAAGCTACTAAATGCACAAGCATGCGTACCAAGAGAATGCAGGCAAGGGCTATGCCACTAGACAAACACAGCTTTCAATGCAAGATTTACACAGGCTGCAAGCTGCATCTTCATTGCAGCTGCTGATTAGTGTGCCGCCACGTGCCACGTGAATCACATACACTGCAAACTTTGCAGCAAATTGCGACTAGAACTTGAGGATACCAGCAACACATGCAATAGGACACATGCATACAAGTTGATGAAGCTTAACCAGTCCACTTCACATGCTTTTGATTGGCATCTAGATCTGTCCTGTATGTTGAGCAGGTAAGCAGTGCAACCGACTAATAACACAATTATCATAATAGGGCGAGTGACCACCAACTGCTAGTCACCAGTCACTTGCAAGTGCACAATTGTGCACGAGTCGCACAGTAGACACAACATGCTGTGTGACACCATAAGGTGTTGAGGCTTCCAGGCCCATGGACCATCACTACTTACAATCAATGAGGTACCCATCAGAATTTCAGAAGACTTAGAAGATTATTAGAACAGACACTTCACAAGCTTGATCAGCCACAGGGGCACAAGGCATCTGGTTGGCGATTGGGCCGCAAATCCAACTGCCACCAGTCTGGGCGGCAACCCGCTCACACCTAAGGTCTCAATGGGCCAAGGCCACCAGGATCGATATTCCCAACCATCAAGCGATGCTTGCATACAACATGTCTCAAGATAGACCATCACTAGTTGATTAGAAAATGATGTATGTTGATCATTGATCATGTACACACTTGGACAACTCAATAGACAGCACATCACATCATAAGATTATGCACGGCATCTGATCTGGTGAATGTCACGCGCCAGGGTGTGTCTGCATTGAACCGTTCCTTGTGTGATAGTAAGGCAACTGAGTGGAATCTGTTGCTTCAGCACCTGCGGCCCACCTGCAGCAAGTCATTCACATGCTGGCACATTGCCAGGACACCTGAGGTTTGCAATCAAAAACAGCCAACATCAACTGCATCAAAGTATTATGTGCTATAGTACTAGATAGAACAACTTCTGAGACAAGGAAGACCTTCTCTTGCACACCCATTTGGCAGAGGACTGGCGCTGAAGCATACATACGGCTATCTGCACTGAGTCACTGATGAACTAACTTCAAGTTGATCATTGAAGAGGTGTGTGAGCATGCGCTTCTGTATGTTGAGAGTGATGAGACATCTGAAAGACTTTGTGCAGTTGTATGTGCAGTGTGATATTTGCAAACTCATGGACCGAGCATGCTACCAAGACAGCTTGGCCAATCACCACCTCAAAGATCACCAGGAGGTGACAAAACTACATACCCAGATGCAAGCTGATGCAATGCACCCCTGACTGACGGAAGTGCAGCTGCACTCAGCAAGTACAAACTGGCGGGCAAATGCAGTGCTACTTGGGGTGAACCCTCAACATGTTAAGAGGCTCTTGTCTGTTGTTGTACAGGACAGGCAAGGGCTTGCAACAATCAACATATGCAGTCTGAATGCATTGCAAACCATCTACATAAGATGCAGCAACACATGTACACACTTCAAGCACAACAGGTCCTGTGAAGTGCATAGTGCAAGATGACCTGTTGTTGGTCACTGTCATACAAGTGCATGATGTGCCAGGGGTAATCATTTCACGACTACCAACAGGTGTGAGCAGCAGCATGTATAAGCTGAGCTCACATAACACACCATGAGTACTAGTAAAGAATGATCACCAGCGTAGTATGATAATGCAGCTCAAGTCACGCCATTTTGGCCCAATTCATCCACTTGAGGATCCTATTATGTAGCATCAGACTTTATGGACAGTAATCCTACATGACATATATCACTAGAGCAGACCCCCATATTGCTGGATTGTTGCGGTTTGCATCAATGCAAACACAAGCTGGACACATGGCTGTCCCCTTGCTGACACTCAACAAAGCTACTGACTGCATTTCAAAGTGGCAGCCTCACACAACTGCCCTTCTCCAGCCAGCGCTAGGCAGAGCATATCACAAAGAGTGCTTCTCCTTGAGGCAGCTGGATTTCCATTAGTAAATGACCAGTGACCAGTGTCTTGCAGCAACCTGCAGAGTAGTGCGATAACATGACCAATAGGCTGGTCCTGGCATGACGCTTTGCCACCTGATGCGCACTCATCGTGCAATGCCGCTGGCTTGCTTGTGGCCATGATAATCTTCCACATGCCTGATAAACATATGAGACATGCATTTGAGGAGCTTTACATTCTGAACAGATATGTACACATTCATGTACATCATGCAGCACAACAAAATATGCCGGTAAAAGCTGACTTTGCCTATAGACCTGCTGGCCTTGTGGCGAGTTGGAGCCATACGGATCAAGGGGCAATCCCCTCCAAGAAGTACATTTCTGACAGTCTTCATGTGCCATCTGGGGAACACTTCACACAACCCCAGGGGTACCATGTTGGAGGACACAGCCCCACACCAGCCCACTGCATTCTGCTGTCGTGCTCAACAAATCTTCAATCACTGGATGCATTGTATCTGTGCAGATAATCAACAAAACCTTGATCACTTGGTGTGCAGTATCTATGCAACAACCTGCAACTCACAACAGTCTGTTCAACACCTGCCAAGTTCAACCCAACGCAGCTCACAGCGCAACTCATGCCTCATGTGGATACCTGCAAGCAGTCTGCACCCAAAAACTAGGTAGACGGTGCAAGGCAACCTACACGTCAACTTGAGGTGCTCCTGTCATAGGAGCAGGTGCTGCTTTTGATAGCACAACAGGCCCCTTATCTCCTGTCGGGCTCAGCAAGCCGAGTTCGTGCAGATTTTCCTGCACACGCCTGAGCACAATGGCCCAGAGCCCTTGCCAGTCAACTAAACGCACCAACTGCCACAGCACCGATATGATGAATGCAAGATTGACCACTAGCAGAATGGATCCCATAACCAGGCCATAGACGGGGCTTGGTTGAACATCACCGACTTGCAGGAATGTTGAGGAAACATAACTGGTGAGCAGCAGACAGCATATGGCTTGCAGCATGACACGCCCAGCTTGAGGGTATAAGTATGGCCGGCAAACCAGCAGTAAAGCCACAATCAGCATGAATACACCGTTGGCGACAGTAAGCTGATAGAAGACACCTATGTTCACCCCAAAGATACTTGTTGCCACCAGTAACATGGTCTGACACAGTACAACACACTCCCAAAAGCAGCATCCATCCCTGTATGACCTGTAAAGGAACCCATACTGCTGCATGAACGACTCTTCACGCAGTTTGCATCTGTTGCTCAGTAAAAGGAACAGTACAGCAGATGGTAGACCCAGGCAGGTGACCAACACAAGAGGCAGCCCCAACCCCAGGGCCCATGCTCTGTGGTAGCCAGCAAAACACTGCTGATTCATGTCAAACACCCAGAATGACCCAACAGCGGCAGGAGCGTAAGGTGCTGTTGCAGGTAGATCGATCTGTGTGCATGCAAACATGCTGAACAGCGTGCGTAAGACAGAAGGCAGGAAGAAGAATATGGCAACCAGAGTGCTGCTGAGCATCCTGTCCTTCAAATCCACAACAACAGCATGCCTCCCTACCCGCTTTGCAAGTAGCATACGCCCCAACACCAGGCTTGCTAGCTCGGTAAGCATGAGAAAGAGCAGCAGAGCCACTGGCATGCACACATAGAACAACACCTTCTGAATTGACACGGGCAGGCTACTGTTCTTAGGCAGAATGCAGTCTATGCTCAACGTCTCAGGTGATGCAGATGACCAAACCCAGCCCAACACCTTGAGCGGATATGACAGGCTGGCAGGCCACTCGATGTTCATGCTAGACACAATGAGCATGTATTGGCTGTACAGAATCAATGGTCGTAACAACTCAGCAGCAGGTAGCTTGCTGGTATCCCCCAAACATACATTCCTTGCTTGGTTCAGTGTTAAGTAGCACAACAGCTTGATGAAGAGCAGGATAATAATTGCAGCTATGATGTACAAGGCTATGATGTGGCTGTTTGCCATGCAGGGTTTGCACACAAACAGCTTGATGGCGCCTCTGCCGGCAGCACATACTCCACATAGGTTGCCAACATAGTCTGGGCTGCACTGGAGGTCCTTGAAGGTGCTGGATGCACCACAGGATGAGTTGGCAGCACATGATTTCTGGGCTGCTTGGTTGCTGACCATGCAAGCACTGGGGTTGAGACACCTGCAGAAAACCATTGACATGACCTGTTACCCACGAATCACTTGCACACAGACTGCGTCTTGCAGCAACTTGATTATGGTGCACTCACTGTCAAGGCCTTCTTGGAGGTGGCTGGTGCAGCACCAACCCATTCAAGCCATAGTGAGTAATTGCAACAAAATGCACTGGGACCCGGCAGACTTTCTGCCTGAGCTCAACAAGGTGCATGGACGCCTCCGGCCCACCTGTGCACTTGAGTGGAGTTTGCAGATGACCTCCAATAGCCAGGCAGTGGCAGAATCTCATCACCTCCAGTGCAGTTGGCATTAGCAGGGCATGTGTTGCAAACTGCTTGTTGGGGGTCAAAGCTGAAGTACCCTTGCTGACACTGCTGACAAGTGTCTGGCATGGGGGTCACCTCCCCTCGAACACAACCTCGGATCTTGAGAGTCAGGATTGCTGCTGGAACATATAGGTTATTGGGGCCCCACACAGACACATTGTACAAGCCAGGGGGCTTGGCAACCTTGAAGCTCATGTCTGTCATGCCATATTGGTCTGAGCGATTTGAGCCCAGGAATGTACCATCATTCAATGTGGCCTGCACCAACACCCCTTGGCAAGGCAGTCCATAATACCCGCTTATCTTCACGGCAACGTGCAACAACCCCTCACCTTTGTCTATGCTGTTCACAAAGTCTGCAACACTGGCATTGCCATGAATTGTGATGTTGGTCACCATAGAACTTATGCTGCTGTCAAAAGGTGCATTATTGCTATGCACAGCACGTTTCACTTGCTCCAAATCAAAGCTTCCGCTGGCCAAAGAGACTCCACCACCATATCCATCAGCAGCATTGCTGGTGACAGAGGTGTTACCCAATAACACCAGCTGGACCGAATCATGAGTACAGATGCCTCCACCATTGGCTGAGGCTGTGTTGTTAACAACTCGGCTGTCAGCAAGTGTCAAGATTGCATTGTCGGCATATAATCCGCCACCCTCGCCCCCAGCTGTGTTGTTGGAGATATGACAGCCAGAAAGGTTTGCATATGCAGTACCACTCAGAAGGACTCCACCACCTGCGCCGGTTGCCTGGTTGCCATGCAACGTGCTGTTCTCAATGACGACCTGCGGCAGGAAAGACAGCCGCTGTACTGGGATACTGGTAGTACAATGTATTTGGAAAAGGCCGCCAATATGGTTAGCACTCTGTAAATCATGCTCAAGAAGGTTGGGGCCCATATTCTGGGATGATGTGTGCTACTCAGCATCCTGTCTTTCTCGACATAATGCCGTGACATGGTGCAACAGCCACTGCCTAAGTCAACTCACCAGGGCTGCAAGCTGTGCAGCGAGGCCACCACCTGTGTCGGCACTGTTGCCCTGGACCAGGCTGTCAGCTGTCACAGCTATGTGTGCATTTGCTGTGCAGTAAATGCCACCACCAGTCTCAGCTGTGTTGTCCAGTATCTTGCTGCCTGCTGTCACAAGTGCAGTGGCATTGTTTTGCTGATACAGCGCTCCTCCTGATGCTCTGGCCAAGTTGCCTTGTACTGTGCTGTTTTCAATGGTGAAGGTTGCAAGCAATTCAGAATAGAGGGCACCCCCATATAATGCAGAGTTGCCAACAAACCTGCAGCCACCGCGGAGGTGTGCCTGCATGGGAGCGTAGCGCAAATATGAAATAGCTTTACATCATGCCTTTGTTAGTGCAAGAAAGACACTTCAAGGTTCAAGTGCATAGCAGATGCCACTACACTGCAGTATCCCTAGTACACCACTACACTGCAGTACCACGCAGTGTAGGGTATTGGGAAGGAGCTGGTGGAAGTGTCCCAGCCATAGATTCTCACCAGGCTACACGGCACATACACGCCCCGACACCAGTTCATGCCATGCAACAAACCTTCTGATTAGCAATGGTGATAGGGCGTACCTGTGCATCATCAGTAACACCCAGTCCTCCACCACACTGATCAGCAGTGTTGTTGGTGAATGCTGTGCTGATGATGGTTAGGAAGCAGCTATCACAGTACAACCCTCCACCATCCGTCGCATGATTGTGATTGTAAGCACAGCCATGTATTGTTGCCTGTGTATACGTAGCCATGTATGCAGCACCTCCAAATGCAGCTGCACCATTCCGCAGGAAAAAACTGTCCCGTACAGTGAGGTTGACCTTCCCAACGGTACCAAGCCCTCCACCAGATTCAGCATGATTTTGTGAGAATGTGCTGTTGACCACAACCGCCTGCAGGTCAGCAGAAGAAGACATGTACAAGGCAATACAGGACAGGCATGCGCATGTTTTGCAGTGCCAGTACACTATAATGATGCTGCCGCATGTGACGAGTGCAAAGGTGGGCAGGCAGCCTAGGTATGGTGTTTTGTAGCAAATAGGCCACCATGTACACAACCCCTCCTCTGATGGCTGTGTGGGCTGTGTAGAAGGGGCATGATTGAGCTGAACATGACGGCCATGGGCAATGCCATGAGCTGATCACGGGGCAGCTCTCCTGTGCAACCTCAATACCAATGTTGGCAGTATTGATGTGCTGACTGTACTGTGGGTTGCTGTGACCAGTGACAAAAAGCACAAGACAGTCCTTCCCTTTCTGCTATCTGCACTGTTGTAGGGGCACTGCGGTGCACAGGTCACCAATATGCCTCACCTTGATCAAGTACTGCAGCATCATCCCTCCTCCACTTGTAGCATTATTGTTTGTGAAGTTGTTTGCTGTAATAATCAAGATGGCAGAGGTGTTTCTGGACGCACCAGGGCTCTGATCATTCATCATATGAAGCGCAGCTCCATTAGCAGCCGTATTACTGAGCCAGGTACTGTTGACACTGGTGACCTGCACTGATGTAAGCACACAGGTCACTTATTGTGCCATGTGAAGAGTCTTGACCACAAACCTGTGTTGACTGTCAAGCTGCATCACACCGAGCAGGATTATCAAAGTGTTGGTGTAGATTGTATACCTGCCATCAGAACACTTTACAGAGCTGCGTAAAGATACGTCAGCACACCACACAAACACACGTGCCCTGACATAAGCTCATGTAATGCAGCAACCCTCCTGCTCCGCAACAGTGTCCGAGCTCACCTGTGCATCATTCATGGCATCAAGTCCCCCACCATTCTGAGCGGCAGTGTTGTTTGTAAATGTTGTGTTGCTGATGAATAGGAGGCAGCCATCACAGGCCAATGCTCCACCAGCATATCCAGCATAATTATGTGAAAATGAGCTGTTGGCCACCACAGCCTGCAGGGCAGAAAAACACATGCTGGATGCAATGACAGGCTGTCACCACGACATCAATTGTGTGCATTGTGATTGCAACATGCAGGATGAGGGAAGACTTGCAGGCAGCCCACATATGTCAAATGACGTGTGAAAGATACACCGCAGTATGTCACATGGGCCACCCCTGGTGTGATCATTTTGTGGGCTGTGCAACAGTGCTGGGCATAATGAGACTGCAGCTCCTTCTTCTGGTCTAGGCTTGTACTCACTGGTGCTTGGCCTAAAAACACCACAGCCCCCCCGCCAGACAATGCTGTGTTGTTGTGAAAATCAGCGTTGTAGATGTTAACACTTGCATTGCGGTCACAACACACAGCGCCACCACTCCGATATGCATGGTTGTAGCGCAGTGATGTGTCTCTCACTGTAAGCTTCCCATTATCGATGGCCCCCACTGCAACTCCAGTACGGCCTTTATTATACTCCAGTACCGTTCCATCAGACACACTGACGGTTGCTTTCTGCAAAGCTACCAGGGCACTTCCTGCACTGTTGCCTGTGAACCTGCCCTGTAGGATGCTGACCTTGGTCTGTTCACCAACTGCAACTACAGCTGAATTCCAAGCGTCATTGTTGTATACCAATGACACATTGCTCACAGCTGGTTGCTGCAGGGTCACGTGGTAATCACCACAGAAATATAGCAGGGCAAAGAGGGGCACCCTTGCTTCTTTGACAGTAGAGTACCCCTTGGCCTGCTGTTGGCAAGCCAGGTTGCTGATGACCTGTACACCAGTGAAACGGTGTTCAAACCTGCCAAGGTATGTCGCGTTGATGCCGATAGGTATGGGGCTGCTTGATGTGCAGTGCAGGTCTGCAGCGGCAACACCCAGGGTCTCGGGGTCGGGGTGTCCCTGCAACGTGAGGCTGCACTCCGCATGCTGGCGTTGGTCCCGTGGCAACTGCACTGATTGAACTGCGTATAACAGTGTGGTCACGTACAGAACCACAGACAGGTGGTAGGCCTTCACCTGCAACAACATGAGAAAGATCAACCGGGCGAGGCTGCCGACAAGCCAACATGCGGCATCAACAGCAGTAGGACTCCAGGATCATGGGTAAGGGTATTTTACCTGTAACGACCGCAAGATCATTGGAAGGGCTACTATGAAATGTACGAAGCTTGAGGGTAACTCCGTCCTTGCTTCCTCGTCGAGTACGGGCACCCTGCAGACCTCCAAACCACCTCTAACAGACAGAGACATCAGATAATATGCTGCGTCGTATGCTGGAAGGTCGGGAGATAGGCGTTCGCCGGGCGCCTTTAACAGGGTTAACCGTGTATATACGCATAGCAGCCGTTTGAGGGCTGCCAAATTCAATCCTTATGTTGTGTCGTTCAAATTGCATTTGTTGGTGGGTCTGGCCATCCACAACAGCTATGTAAATGTATCTGCTGGTCCCAACACTGCAGACGGGGTTCCTTCTGGATTATGATCTGGTTGTGCTGGAAGCAGTCAACGGCTGTTTGAAGCATGATGATTTATTAGCATGCTCAGTTGGGCAGCTCGATGATATGTCGTTGTGCGAGATCTGGAACAGCAGCGACAAATCAGTGTAGATGGTTTGCCGTTTTGCGAAATATAGTGATATTCCTAGCCGCTAGGTTATGCTCACATGCTGTCATACTGCAGCTTAGCTGTTCCCGGAAGTGATCACGGCAACCCCAGGTGCCGTACTGGCAGAATGGAGCACTGATGATCAAGCAAGCAATCCACTGAGTTGGCAAGCCAACAGTCTGCTTCTGACCCATTTAGTAACCGCGCTGCTTAGGCACTAGTAAAAACATCAACGCCTGACTGGCTCTGGCTGTGCTGCTGCTGCCGCAGACCCATTTGCCAGTATAGCTGCTGCTGCGTGAGGGTCATTGCTGCCTGTCTCTGTCATGCCTAGGTTTGCCAGCAGTTTCTGCCATCTCTCTGGCTCCTCATCAAATATGTATGTCATCGGTTGCACTAGCACTCCACTGCCTCCAAGCTTTTGGTCGGAGTAATGGAAACAGGCACAGCAGCAGCAGCAGCAACAAGTAGACTTGAAGCCAGAGACATGTGGGGCAATGACTCACTGGCAATGAGCCAAGGTATCACTGAACTACCCAACATTGGAATAGCAGCCTGTACTATGCGGTTCCATGCTTTCAATATGCTGTACAAGGTTGACGCAGCGGCCAAAGCCCTACCTTTTGGATTGCCTTGACAGATGGATACAGCTGCTTCTTCTTGACGCAAATCACGCAAGCATACAGTCCCACATTAGCCGCCCCGTTCCCGCTCTTGTCAACTGAGTAGACAGGGCTGATGGTGGGACCCAGCAGACCTCCTAGCCCTTGTTTAATCAGCAGAGCAGCAACCTCCTCAGGGCTCCCTCCGCGCATGTTGGCAATCACTGCAGGCAAACAGTAGGCAGTTGTTAATTCACTGCACATCTTCATGCCATGCGAAAGATGATATACCGTAGCCAGCCAGCGACCTGAGAATGAAGTAGGGAACTTCCATATATAATATGTTTTCAAGGAGCTCATTGCTGCTGCATCATGAGCAATTATGTACAGGCTGCGACCTGAAATCAGTTGTGGACAGAATAACTGCAAACAGATCTGCTACTCAAATAAGTATATCAGTGCAAACCTGCTAGCACAGTGCAGTCTTGGCTTTTGGATCAGTGTAAATTGCAAATAAGTTGCACAGAACTTGCACAGAGATACATCAAAGTCCACACTGAACATTGTAATCACTTGCGCATCTTACAACACAAGCCAAGCGACCATGGCACAAGATCCTGCAATGAACAACAGCCCTACCAGTGATTAAAATCAGTAATACAAGTGCTGAGTGAGCAAGCAGCACTGGCGGCGGCACGCACCTGAGTAGAACTCCTCGGCCTTCAAATGTGCGTCCAGCCTTTCAAGCAGCTCATGCAGCACAGGCAGCAGCTGCTGGGGACGCTCAAGCAGAGAACGTCTGCAGCCAGATTGACAGATTTCAAACATAACTGGGAGAGCAACCAACAAGGCGGGTAGTGAGTGATGGAACAATCACAAAGCAGATATGATGGCTTGTTTGATGTGATACCTGATGAGCAACTCTCAGTAACTTCTCCATACAGGCCATCATTTTCTGATATTGAAGTGTATCTGCTCTTTTGTACCCGAGCAAACAGAATCAATGAAATGATATGACGACAAGCTCTTCCGGAGAAAAAAAAGAACAAGCAGCAGCAGAATATAAAGTACTCCCGCAGTATATCGACCAATGGCCCACCTGTTTGCCACGAGCACTCCTTGGCTGTCGAGTATCCTGCCTCCTTCAATTTCACGCAGATTGTTCTCCTTCAATGTAACGCCTGCAAGGAAATGGCAATGACCGTATGAGCATACATGCATCTCAGATGAATAGATGTCAACTGTAAGTGTCTGTCAGAGTGTTTTGCCAATGGGCATATGTATCGTGTTGCCTGTTTCCCGTTGATACATGTAGGAATTTTCACTGTCTCGAATGCTACTTTCCACACATGAGATGGTACAGGTGCTGAAGGCCAAAGGAGTGAACAAAGTGGGTTGGTACCCATGCCTGCAAGTGCATCTGTTGAAACAGCGCCAACAGGTTGTGATGTTGAAGCCCCCATCAGTGCTTGTCAACAACGAACACGGCGGCTGAACTCTGTGTGTTATGTGTGCCACAGACAAGCAAGCATAGACATGACTCCCAACACTTTGAGCTGCTGCTGCCAGTCACTGCTTGGCACTGACCAGTGTTTGTATATTGAGGACTCACACCTGAACATTCTTTGGCTGTCGCTGCAACATGCACCGCTTTGATAGGTCACCTACCAAGATCACAAATGCAGTACACAAAAGCCGAGCTTGCAGGTACCATTCCGATGTGACTGCAACTAACCGCATAATGCATCAGAATGGCTGCAACTGACTGCAAGATGGTGTATCACACTGCTGGCAGCTCACCTGTGGACACCAGGTCCAGGATGATGTCAGCACATCCCATGGCCGGTGACGCCTCCAGAGCTCCATCAGCAGTCAGCAATGCCACATGCTCAAAGCCATTCTGCTCAAAAAAGCGCTTTGCAATGGCGTGGTACCCCGTCACCACACGCAGCGGCGTTTCTGCTGTCCAGCAGTCCATGTCCTTGAGCTGCTGCAGAGATGTAATGTTGCTGAACTTGCCAGACATTGGCACACCAAGAGCCAGGTGGCAGTGGCCAAAGTCAAGGGCTTCGTGCACAACAATGAGGTCCCTGCATGATGCCAAGATACAGACAGATTGCATCAGAACTGGCAATTGTGCAACAGAAGCTGGTAACAAGGGTATTCGAGGGCTGGTACAACTGACACTAAGTGTTGATCATGGCTGGCTGCAGCGGTCAGCAACTGACTTCAAGAAGTTCACTTGATGAATGACAATGTCACAAGATCAGATGTTATTAACATGAGTGTGAGAGTCTGCAGTTGGATGCTGACCACCGAGCTCAACCTCAGCTGCTGCAACAGTACCAAGTGGTACCACTACTCTGCTGTCAGTATCCATCTGTAGCCTCTGGCTAAAAAGGGCAGCAGGAGCAGCGTGCGCTCAAGCCTGCACTCACTCATCCTCATCAGCGATCTCACTGAACATGTCGTAGCCCACAATGCCCAGGTCAATGTCGCCCAGCCTGAGCTTGCGCACGACATCAGAGGCACGCTGAAACCAGACCTCAACATCAGGGATCTGCAGCCAACAGACAAAAGCACTGCTGATCCTGAGCTTTTAAGTCTCAAGGTATACTTCTGATATGCTTGTTCATGAAGCAAATATTATGCATGATGTATTTGAATGGTGATTCCTCTGCGGTGCACACTCAGAAGAATGACTTGAAGGGGTACTGGCAATAGCCCGTAGCCAAATACTGCACAGGCAATTCATTTGCAGTTACAATCTGTGATATCTGAGATTCCCTGTACTGTGTGCTGGCGACACGGCTGCTGTGGTCACTGCTGCTCCCCGCCACATAGATCCATTTGTGCACAAATGCTTTGCTGCTTGGCTGCTGCTGGCCTACACTGTTTTGGTGAGAGCTGATCACAGAATGGCTGTTGATATTTGTTCTGTTGCTCGCAGGTCAGAAGGCAATGGCTGGGTTCCCTGTTTTGCTGCTGCCTTGTTGCCGCTGACGCTGCTACTGCTCACACCGCTAGCAGGCAGACCAGAGCAGGCTGGAAAAATTCATATAGCATTGCTGCCTTCTGCTGCCGTGAGACTGGTCAAAACAATTGGCTGCTGACTGGCTGATGATGGCCTCTGGTCTCTGGCTCAATTCTAAAACACAGAGCATCTGTACCACCTCGCTGCTAATCTGATAATATCCACTGCTTGCTGTTGTGAGAAACCTGCTGACATTGCGCTGACCTGTGGGATCTTGGCCACATACTGCCTTGGGTTTGGCTTGTACACTGAAAGAGCACAGTCCTGGATGGAATAGGGACATACAGCAGCAAGAACTTCTCACAGAGTGCTTGGGGACGAGTGACATGTGACTATGGAATCAAACGAAGATTCATAATCCACAGGGCTTTGTGCTACAGCAAAACTGGCTTCCAGGTGGCTGCTGCTTCTGTTGAGCGTGTTGATACCCGCAGTCCTCGCATAGAAGAAGCTGCACTACATCACACACAACTGCTGTGGCAGACGGCAGCGCCCAGCTCTTCCTGCAAGTTTGCGACTGACCTTCAGTAGCTGCATTGTATCCTCTGCCATACGTCCCTTGCTTGGTAGACCAAGACGAATGGAATCACGTGGAACAGGCTTCGGCAGTTTTGTCACTGCGGTATGGAGTATCGCGGAATAAGCTGAAGTAACCTTCAACAGGTGCTGCAGAAGCAGCTGCTGGGGTTGGTTGATGCAATGCGGATTACCTGTGTTTACATCATCTCGTCTTATCAAGCTGCAAGCAATTTGCAAGTCTCCTCGTCTGCTAACGACCTGCCGCAATTCTGTGTGAGCTGCAACTCTGGTTGGAGGGGATGACAACTGTGCTGCAGACCGTTTGGCATCTGTGCGCGCTGCCACAGACTGCGCAGATTGCTGGAACTTAGTTTGTTGAAACAGCATGTTCAATATAGCAGTGAGCACTTATTCGCAGGAAGTCGCCTGCCGGCGATTGCTGAGACTTGTACGCCAACGGCAATCAACAGCAGCCTGATGGCATGTCCAGGAGCAACATGTCTATACTACAGATCGCAGGGAATCGCAGATCCGAAGTAATCGTTCGGGGTGAGATGATTCCCTAGGAATTCAGACCATTGTGTTACAAGCGTTTTGACCGTGTAAAAGGAAGAAAGGGAATAAGCAGTCACAAATTACTGCCATTCATCTCGTTCTGCAAGGAGACAGCGGCACGTCAAGGATGCCTTTGTTCGGACCAGTATAGAACGGCATAAGCATGGCAGCGGACGAGTTCGCAATAACTTTGGATGACGAAGACGTCAAACATGGGGACGTCCAGATGGCTGACGCAGCCCTTATGTTGAACAGCGCACAGCAGGACGGCAAGGTGGGCTGCCGCTAGGTGATAGCACCTGATTCGCGCATACCAGGCTGCATGAAGCAATCTAGACAACAAGTAATGTCACATAGGCACTTTCTGGATCTGGTTGCGGAGGGATTGCCTACAACGCCAACAGCTGACACTGTAGCTGCACCCTGCCGTTTCTTACCCGTCACCTGACCTTACATACGTCTTCATCACGCATCCTACGCGTGTATCAGCTGACACAGGTCTTGCATTTATTGATGCAGGCATCCATATCAGAGCCTGCAGCCCATCAAGACGCAGCCAATCAACCACCACGCACAGCCACCCAACAACAGCAGCTGCACCCAGCATCCAACAACCATCAGCACCCCACAGCAGCACGCCCCGCACCTTTATCAGCCGCAAATGCAATGCTCTCCACTCACCAGCAGCAGCAACACTTGCAGCAGCAGACAAGCAACCACAGGGGTGCAAACCCTAGCAGTACACAGCATTTGAACCCCCTTCGCCCTAGAAAGCAGATGACAGACGGCAAGATCCTGGTTCTGTTTGATCTGAACGGTGTGCTTACAGATCATACGCCAGCAAGGCAGGAGGGCAAGTGAGTGTGACTCATTGGGGTTTTCAGGGTTTTGGGGTTCCAAATGGTGAAATAGCAGCTGATTGCCAACTGTGCCCCTGCTGCTTGCAGGACTTTCTCCTTTCACATAGTTCCATCACAAATTCCTCCACTCACCTACAATTGTAGCACAGCAGTAGCACAATGGGCAGCAGCACCCCTTTGACACCTGCCTCTGATTTATGTGTTTCTAGTCGACCACAATCCTGCAAAGCTTTTTGGTGACCTTCACTTGCATCCTCCTCCAACAGTCTTATCATCATCTCAATATTCATGTTCCCTTCACGGCTGGTCAACCGAGGATGAGAGACACACACTAAGTGCAAGTAATCTCATCCGCCACCTTTCTCAGCTGATCGCTTGGTTTCCTTGCTCTTTTTGTCCAGGTACATCGTCCGGGACCACATAGTCCGGCCCCAGATAGAGGAGCTGCTGCGGCTGCTGCCACACTTCACACTCGGCATCTTCAGCAGCGCCACCAAGAGGACGGTTAACACAGCCATGGGGGTGATACACAGGAGATTGAGGGAGGCAGCAGCAGCCAAGGGTGTAGGTGAGGCATGGCAGCATGCTGACAGCGCCAGCAGCAGCAACAACAGTGTCATCAGGTTGAGGGAGAAAAGTCCGCTGTTTGTCAGCACCATCACCAGCAGTAAGACATGCAGCAGGTGAACAGTAAACATACACGCCGCCTACCATGCAGGAAACATCGTTGCTGCAAAAGCAGCAGTGATGTTTCCCGCATGATAGGCGGTGTGTATGTATCGTTCACCTGCTGCATGTGAGCAGCATTCATAGCAGTGGTGAAGAACAGTTGTTATGAAGCAGCTGCTTGCAGAGCAGGAGCAGCAGCAGCAGCAGCAGGAGCTGACCCGGCACCCATCAGTGGGCACTTTGCTGCTGACTGCACACAGCAGTTGTCTCAGTTCATTGATACTCATCTGCACCGCCGTCGTCACTGCCACTCCTGCTGCTGCTGCTGTCTCTGCTGCTGCCAGAGGGCCTGCTGCTGCCCCACATCACCTCCATCTTCACTGTGGTGTGTGACAGGTCATGCTGCCAGCCAGACCCTCATGTGAGTTAGGATCAGGGTTTCCTGGATGATAATGTGGGTGCCTACCCCTCCCTTCCTGCTGCCAACCACTAATGCAACACAAGTCAGCAAAATCCAGCGACAAAGGATAAATTCCTTGCAGTATGATCAACCTCCAATTGGTTTGTGTGTTTCTCTCTTTGTTGATCCTATCAAGATACCGCTGCTGGGTCTGATTCAGTTGGGTGTCCTCCTTGCGCTCTCAGCCAGCAGGGAAAACTTGCAGCCACCAGTCATGCATTAGGAACATACTGCTCTGCAAGCTTTCTGCATGTCATCTCTGTATCAGAATCCTGGCACACATGGCTGTGATATTGTTGTGCGTGTGTGTGTTTTTCTGCAGTGGCGCAGTCGGCCTGATGGCAAGGAGTGGGACACCATCAAGCCGTTGGCTCGTCAGGGTTTTGACCTGAGCCGCACTATACTGGTTGACAATGACCACTACAAGTCAGCTGAAGGGGAAGAGAGCAGCATGTTCCTGATGCCTCATTGGGAGCAGGAGCCAGGTTTGTTTGCGTCTCAAGTGAAATCTGTATTTGTGGAGATACTGTGTGCCCTGCAGTGTCAGACAGACAATTTCACTTGACTCACTGCAAAGCCCAGTATCAGCATGCTGTAATCCACTGTGTCAATGCTCAGGGAAAATCACAAAAAAGGTCTGGAACAGAAAGGCTGGTCCCTGCAAACTTGAACACACGCAGATAGCAGCAGCAAGTTTGCCTATCTTTGACATACTCATGTGACAGAATGAGTCATCTGACAGTGTTCAACTGCTGCTGCTGCTGCTGGTGCTGCTGCTGTTGGTATTCTGTGTTGTGCCCCCGCAGTGTCAGACAGGGACTTGCCAATCCTGGTGGAGCTGCTGCTGCAGCGGCTCAAATCAGAGATGGGTGATGTGAGGCCACACCTGGAACCCATGAGACAAGCCCTGCTGGAATTACGGGAGCACGCGCCGCCACAGCAGCAGCAGCAGCAGCAGTTTGACTTGACGGTGGATGGCTGGGCGCAGGAGCAGCAGCAGCAGCAGGTGACATCACCTCCAATGAAATTGGAGGGGCATCTGTCACCTCATGAATTCAAGCAGCAACAGCATCACCAGCAGCAGCAGGTGGTTGTGAATCTGGAAGGACAACCGGCACCACATGAGCAGCAGCAGCAGCAGGGAGTTGGCAATGGGCTTCAGCTGATGGACCAACCACCAGCAGCAGCAGAAGCAGCAGCAGCAGCAGCAGACAAGAAAGCAGCATTAAACAAGCAGAAAGCTACTAGCGAGCATGACAGGCAGTTGGCTAAGTCAAAGGATGCGGCTTACAGAGGTTATAAGCTGTCACACTATGAAGCAGCACCAGGTCACGTCCGGCAGCTGGTCACCTTGCTCACGAAATACAGCGCTGCTGCCAGCAGCAGCAGTAGCAGTCCTGCGGTTGTTGACATCAGCTCCTTGCTGGCAGCGGGTGCTGCTGACGGCAGCAGCAGCGCAGCTCTGGCAGCAGCAGCAGCGGAGATGTACAAGCAGCACGTGTTGAATGTGCTGATAGCAGCAGTGTGGGCAGCAGCGTTTTCTGCCCCGGCAGGGTTTACACTGCAGCAGATGCTGGATGCAATGGTCTACAAGGGTTTACCAACACAGCATGCGGTTAGGGTTTTAGATATTCTGATCCGTAGGGGTGAGGTGGCCGTCTATCCCACCCAGCAGCAGCAGCAGTGGTGGATTTGGCCTGGAGACACAGGTTTTTGGCCTGCAGGTGGAGCAGTTGAACCCCAGCATCATCAACTGCAGCAAAAGCAGCAGCAGTATCCTTGGAGCAGCAGTTTCCTTTCTCCAAAGGCTAATTTGAAGAAGCTGAAAAGCATAGCCAGGGATGCAGCAGCAGTTAAGGACCTGTTGAAGCAGGGGCCGACAGCAGTGACCGCAGTTTTGGAGGGCTACGGCACTACACCCTTATGTCCCGGGGACGAGGGTTTTGTGAAGCAAGACAGCAGCCGGAAGCGCACTGCTGCTGCTGCTGCCGGTGATGATGATGAGCAGCAGCAGCTGGGTGTGGCAGCAGCAGCAGCAGCAGCTGCAGAGCAATGGCCGCCTGCACCTCTGGTAATGAAGCACAACCCTAGGCTGAAGGAATGGAGAACAGTACTGTTTATTGCTATGCGTGATCTGGTAGGAGCACGAGGTGTGATGACGGATCAGATTATGTGTTTTGTCCAAGGTTTCAGATCTGACATAGCTCAGCAGCTGCTGGGAGGCCCTCCACAGCAGCAGCAGCAGCAGCACCTTGCCAAGTTGCTTCAGAGTCTGGGTAAGCAGCAGCAGCAGCAGCAGCAGGCAGATGCTCCAACAGCAGCAGCACAGTGTTGTGGGGATGCCTCTAGCAGTGCAGTACTGCTGCCATTGATGTCTGGGTCATTCGGGGTTGTATCTGACCCTTGGTGTCCTGTAACAGCAGATCACTGGCAGCAGCAAACCGACAATGCAGCAGAGCAGCAGCAGCAGCAGCGGGAGGCTGCTGCCGCTGCTCTTGTGCATTATCACAGTAACATAGTGCCAGATGCGGTGGCAGTAGGGCAGTCCCTAGAGGTGCTTGCTGCTGCTGCGGCGGCTGCCAGCGCTGCCACTGCCGCTGCTGCCAGTGGTGAGCAGCAGCAGCAGTCAGAAGTTCAGCGCCTGGTGCAGGAGCTGCAGGAGCTGCTGCTGCAGCCTGCAGTGTCAGTGTTACCTGATCTTTCAGCCGCAGATGATCATGATTGGACATCACGATCTGCACTGCTGCTACCAGTGCTGAATTCACCTCCAGAGGCCAAACCCTGGCTTGAGAATGAGCTGCAGCTGCTGCAGAACAAGCAGCAGAAGCAGGCGCGGAAGAGGAAGAGGGCTGATGCAGAGGACCTGCAGCAGCAGCAGGAGCAGGTGGACGCAATGCTGGAGCAAAGCAGCGCTGCTGCTGCCGCTGCTGCTGCTGTTGAGGATGGCAGCAGTGGGCTGCTGGCGCTGCTGCCAATTCAGGAACAGCAACAGCAGGGTTTTGAAGGTGCGTCTGAGGGCCGCAATGCAAAGCAGCAGCGAACTGCGAACCAGCAGCAGCAGCAGCTGTGGCAGGGAGGTGTAACAGGGCAGCCGCCGGGTTTGGCGTCGGAGTTCTGGTTGGATCAGCAGCAGCAGCAGCAGCATGCTGCTGCGAATGCTGCTGCGAATGCTGCTGCCGAAGATGCCGCAATGCAGGATGGCAATGGCAGTGCAGAGAGTGATGGAGCAGCAGCCGCGGCAGCGGCGGCAGCAGTGGCAGTGGCAGAAGCTGAGGATGACCATGATGATGAGATGCAAGATGGTAATGCTGATCATGATGGCAGCAGCAGCGGCAGTGATGGTGATTATGATCGTGGGGGGGATGATGATCATGATGAAGATGAAAGCAGTGATGAGAGTGATGATCATGATGGGGATCAGGGTGATGACGACAGCAGCAGCGACGATAGCGGCAGCAGCGATGGTGACGATGATGGCAATGATGCTGCTGCTGATGATGATGAGTCATCTGGCAGTGATGACAGTGACCGGGGTTTAGGAGATCAGCCTGATGGGGATGCAGGATCAGACTCTGATCAGGGTTCAGAGGATGGATCATCAGAGAGCGATCAGGGTCTAGCAGGCCAACAGGTTGAGGATGGGGTTGACAATGCTCTCAATGATGCAGGAGCAGTAGTACATGGAATATATGACGCTGACGCAGTTGATGACAATGCAGAAGCCGCACTGAATGACTTGTATGTAGCAGATGAGATAGCTGTTGCCCAGGGTCTAGGAGATCCTGATGCAGATGGAGATGCAGGCTGGGTCACAGATGACGAATATAACGAGGATCATGGCGGATTTGATGATGACGCACATGATGATCAGCTGCAGCTGGGAATCACAGGGGCTGAGGGGGCTGCTGCTGCTGCTGCTGGAGAAGTTACAGCAGATGCTGCTGCTGTTGCTGCTGCTGCTGCCAGAGTGCAAGCAAATCATCGGCAGCTTGCTGGTGGCCGCCCCCTGCACGGTGAGCTGGCAGCAGCGTTGGAGGCAGCCGTCAGCAGCCTGCAGCAGCAGACCGGCAGCAGCAGCAGCAGTGGCAGCAGCAAGAGTGCGCTGCATAAGGAGCTGCTGATGTTTTCTGCTGCTGCTGCTCCTTCTGCTGTTGAGCGGCTGGTGCTCAAGTGTGCCCTGGAGCAGCTTCAGGCTGTGTCAAAGGACATCTGGCCCACTGCTGAAGCTGTGCTGTTCGGCTCTCAGGTAATCGCTAATCATTTTATAGTCTCTCACGACATGCTTTTGTTTGCAAAGTATGTTTTCCACCCCTTATGTGTTTGTCAGTGTGCTGCAGCTGGGCTTTTCCATCAAAGAGCTAGTCATCTACTCCCAGTGTGCGATGAAGTGCATGGCATATTGTATGATGTTGTGGTTTTTAGATGTTCCTGAAATCTACCTACCATGCTGATTTTCCCTCAGGCGACCGGACTTGCCCTGCCGGGGTCGGACCTCGACGTCGTACTGCTTGGCACGCCATGCCCAAAGACAAAGTCCGCTGCGGAGGGCTACCGACCTCGAGACCGCCTCGCCGTGAAAAGGCTGCTGTCCCAGCTGCGGCGTGCACTGTGTCGGAAGGGTCACGCCCGGGAGTCGACTTTGCACATCATTAATGCCCGAGTGCCGCTGTGTAAAGGTGCGTCCCACTGCTGTGAAACATTACGTCCAACTTTGTGCGTGCAGGTCTGGTATGTACCTATTCTACTGTTCTTTTGTGGGCAGTCGGCCTGGTTGTGCAAGTGTTATGGGTGTATATTGAGGGTTTCTTTGGACTGCCTAATGTCGGGACTTCCTTGTTGACATTTGGAACTTTCCTGCTAAATATGTGTAAAATATTTAATAATGTAAAGATTGTAACATGGGATGCATGTAATGATATATGGTACAGGTTTCTTAGGAGCTTGTCAGTGGTGATTGAGGCTTGGGCTGGTGGTGTGTTGTGCATAAAGCACCTGTGCTTGCGGCAACTTTCCTTTCTCTCCAGGATTGCCAGCTCAAAGTCCAGCAGGTGCTGCCGTGAACACAAGGCATAGCCTAGACAGCAGGCAGTAGCACTTGCTCCCACCTGCTGCTCCTTTTGCTGCTCAGTCTCACAATTGCTTCTTGCTGACGTATCTACTGCATGCCGTACTGTATATCATCCCCTTACCTTAGATGTGGCTTTGCTGCTGCTGCTGCCATCACCACCACCACTGCTGCTGCTGCCATGCAGGTCCCATGCGCTTCACCATCAGCCAGTCCGACCTGGCAGCAGCAGCAGCAGAGGATCAGTCTGCTGGTGCTGCTGCTGCCGGCTGTGCTGTGCTGGCGGCTGTTGCGCGTGACGTCGTGCCTGAGATTGTCAGCGGACGCAGGCCGGACTGCCTGGAGGTTGAACTGCCGGTTGATCTGAGTCTGGGTGTGGCGAATGGGGCTGCTGCTGTCAGCTTCATGACAAGACAGGTGCCTGTGGGGGGTTTAGGGTTGTTGTTTTGGGGTTTTGTTTTTGGGTCCAAGATCCTGTTATGACTTTGTATGCCACCTTTCATCTCAAAGAAATTGTCCAGTGACAAGACTCAAGTTTTTAGAAGCATCAAGCAAGGTGCAGCAATTGTACGCTCCGATGTGTAGTTCACATTGGAGCGTACGATTGCTGCACCTTGTTCGGTGCTTCTATGAAATTCGTTGAGAGCCTTGTCACTGCACTTTCTTTTCAGGAGTGTGGTCTAGAGGGTTTGAAGGTTGACCAGCAGCATGATACACAGCCATGTCACTTGAGTTGCTCGCACTGGGTTCAGACACTGCACAGGTGTCACCACAGTTGCTTGCCTTGGTTTCTAACACACTAACAGATCTCAGACCAGAACTCTTTGTGTGTGGGTGGGGATATGCCAACTGTTTCTTGGCCAATACCGCCTCTGCTCCTGCTCAGTGCTCCTGCTGCTGCTGCTACTTGCCGCTGCTTCCAATGCTATTGGCTGCTGCTGCTGCAGGTGCTTGCTCTTCCTCCTCTGAGGCCCCTGGTCCTGGTCATTAAGGCTCTGCTGAAGGAGGCAGGGCTTAATGAGGTGTTCACGGGCGGTTTAAGCAGCTACAGCCTCATCAACATGGTGGTGGCCCACCTGCAAGCAGAAGGCATGACTGCTGCCAAAATGTCAAACGCTGCTGCTGGCAGCAGCAATGACAGCAGCAGCAGCGGTGGGTTAGATTGTCCTGTGGTGAGTCTGGAGGCAGTGCAGCAGCATCTTGCACAGCTGGCAGCAGCAGCAGCAGCAGCTGCTGGCAGCAGTACTCAACATCAGCAGCAGCAGCAGCAGTGGGACCTTGGGTGCCTGCTTCAAGGGTTCTTCATGCGTTTTGGTCAGTTGTTCAGCTACCAAAGAGAGGCAGTGTCTGTCCGATTTGGTGGCATCATATCAAAGCGGCCTCAGTGGATTAGGCCAGCACCCGCAGATATGTTACTGGCGGTTGAAGATCCCCAACAGTTTAACAGAGATATTGCCAGCGCATCTAGGGCAATCAAGGAAGTGCGGGAAGTCTTTGCTTGGGCATCAGACAGCATAAGCCGCCTGATACAGTTCTTCGAAGGTACCAGTGAGGGTCGGCAGCAGTTGGCAGCAGCAGCAGCAGCTGCACAGGTAGCGAGCAAGGATACTGCTGCTGGCAGCAGTGATTGTGCAAGGAATACTGTGGATCTTTCATCTATGACTGAAGAACAGCAGTGGGCGACACTTCAAGCTGAAGGGCAGTCCCAGTCTGTGTCTGGCACTGTTCTTCAGCAGTACCAGCAGCAGCAGCAGGCCCAGCAGCAGCAGCAGCAATACCAGGCCGGATATGTGCTGCTGACCAACTTAATCGATGTGTATGGGGCCTTAGGCAGGGGAGCAGCAGCAGACGCCCGGCGACAGCAGCTGGTCAGTGCTGCTGCTGCTGCCAGGAAGGCCAAGGTGCAGCAGCAGCAGCAACAGCTGCTGCAGCACATGCATCAGCATGGGGTGAAGGTGTCAGGTGCTGCAAGCAAGGGCGGTCTCAAGATACCTGCCCTGGACCATGCCATGCAGCAGTCCGCTGCTGCTGCTGAAGCTGATGATGCTGACATCCAGCGCCTGCTGAAGCTGTTCGGCAACACCTTTGCAAGTCTTGCTGCTGCTGAGCAGGCATATGAGAAGTCTGATTTTACCAGAGGCTTAGCAAGGATTCAGGCTGCTCAGACCAGCTTTGTGTCTCGTGACCAGCCAGCAGCAGCAGGCATAGCTGCAGCAGCTGGGTGTACCTCTGAGCTGGTGCTGCTGTTTGAGGTTCAGGCTGTGGCAAAGAAACTCATCCACACCTGCACACGCTTGCTGAAGTTTGCACAGCATAAGCTGCACATTACACAGGCCAGGGTGGAGAGGGAAGGGGGTGCTGCTAAGGCCGCTGCCGCCGCCACTGCTGCTGCTGCTGCTACTATCAGTACAGAGGCAACAGCAACGGATGTGCCAGCTGGAGGCCGGGGTGCTCGGCGCGCGTGCAGGCAGAAGGCAGAAACAGAAGCAGCAGCGAAGAAGTTTGCCCAGCAGCATCCTGGTATTGCTGCCAGATGCACTGCCGTGACAGCCAGAGAGGCTCAGGTTCAGCAGGTGAATGACGTTATCTCGGCTGTTAATAACAGTTTGAAGTCTGTTGAAAGCCGTGTAGGACAGGTGCTGCAGGAGAGGAGAAATTCTGTCACAGAAGACAGGGCATATGGCAAGGCTGCTAAGAAACACCTATCAGGTTCATCTGAACGAGGCAGTGCAGATCGCAGAGTTGGCCTGGCTCTTGTTGCTGCTGCCAGAGCTGCAGGCATCCAGGACATTAAACTTGTCAGAGTAGCAGCCAAGGCTGAAGCAAAAACAGTCCAGTCAGCAAATAGAAAAGCAGCTAAGATGGCAGCACGAATGGCAGCCGCAGCAGCGCCCACGCAGGCAGCTTATCTGCCTGGGAAGCAGCAGCAGAACCAGTATAAGAAGCAGAAGAAGCAGCAGAAGACGAAATCAAAAGAGAGGTCAAACCAGGAGGCTGAGCTGGCGGCTGCAAGGCGGTACATCGAGGAAGCAGGGCTGACTGGGAATATTCCCAAGCCGACCAGTGAAGCTGGTAAGAGGCTGAGGGCAGCTACTGGGATATCAAAAACTGCATTGGCTCAGCTGAAGAACCACCAGCAGCAGCAGCAGCAGCAGGGGTTGAGTCCTCAAAAGATCATCAGCAAGAAGAAGCAGAGGAAGCAGCAGCAGCAGAACAGCAATAAAAAGACAGCCAAGCAGCAACAGCAGCAGCAACAGGGGCTGAATGGAGTGTCACCAGCTGGCAGTAAGCGGAAGCAGCGGTCTCCGTATGCACCCCAGCAGCAGCAGCAGCAGTTTGGCAGCCCCAAGGGCAGCAAGCGGCAGCGGGGTGGTGATGGGAGTGGCGGTGGTGGGAAGGGCTGGGGCCATTGAACCATTGACGCCTGCAAGACATCGGGCGCGAGGCCGATGGCAGTAAATGCTATGGCTGGTGGTATCAATTATTATTAACCGTTGATGAGCTGGCGTCAACTCAGTAGTGCTCTGTGTTTGTTGATAATTAAATCTGTGCAGACAGTCATGACCCAGCCGTGGATGTGCGGGTTGCAACAGGTGATGCGTGATGTTTTGCTGTCAGTATTAATGGGTGGCAACAGGTGATGTTGATGTGGTGCCAAGCCCTGGGTTTCCATAGATCCATGAGACTCTAGTGACCAGTAATGAAGGTTGCTGATCTGACCTTCAAGATAGGACAGCACGGTGCCAGTGGAGCCACCATGGTTCAATAATCTACCAGATTGCACTCACTCAGTAGTGTGGCCGGTGACAGTGTTCATGGCTGACTGCACTGTTGTGGAGGGTACTATGCCGCAGGCCACTCTCCCTGTTGTTGCCAATAGCAACACTGCTAGTGTTGCTATTGGCCTAGTAGGCTAGTTTGACACCGTGCAGGCTGTAGCCCGCTTGATCCCAACTGATGCCATGCAACTGAGTTGACCGGTTGGAGACTGAGCTGCCGCTACTTCCAACATGTACACGCGATACTGCCAGTATCATGGCCGCAGTACCTTGACCCGGTCAAATGCTCCAGTGGAGCATTCCAGTCGGTACTGCTGCTGCTGTTCTACTTTCCGCACTACGACAGACCACCATGCTGCCGCACTACATGTCATACAAGTTCTCATGCTCTGAAAAGCGATTAATGCTTTGAGCACAAGCACATCCCTGGACAAATCCGGCAGCAAGCCAACAGTACCAGTATGTGCGTTTAGCAGGTAGCACCTGTGGAGGGTCAATCCACACAAAATATGCATTGATTGCAAAGTATAAATTTGAGTCGGAACAGCAACCTAAACTGGACCTCAAACGTCGTCAAATTGCTGCGCACATACAGGAAAAGCAGGCTTTGCGCGAGCCCGCCCACCTCCCGAACTTCCAGCACGTGACGCAACATGTGATCTGCGCAGCTCTTGAGTTGACAGTGGTAACATAAGACAGTCTGGAGGTCTGCAGGGTGCCCGACAAGGAAGCATCGAAGGAGTTGCCCCGCAGCTTCGTACATTCATAGTAGCCCTTCCAATGATCTTACGGTTGTTGAAGGTGAATCATACTCTCCTCAACTTCTGAGCCTTACAGCTATCAAACCAGCATGCTGTGCAGGCTTGTCGAGCAGCCTCGCCTTGCCTTTATCCCGTTGTTGCAGGTGAAGGCCTTCCACGTTTGTGTCGTCTTGTTCGTGGCTACACTATTGTACACAGCCAGATCCGTGAAAATGCCCCGGGACCAACGCCAGCATGCGGTGTGCAACCTCACGTTGCAGGGCCACCCCCACCCCAAGACCCTGGGGGTTGCCGCTGCAGATCTGCACTGCACCTCAAGCAGCCCCATGCCTATCGGCATCAACGCGACATACTTGGGCAAATTTGCACGCCGTTTCACTGGCGTGCGGATCGTCAGCGACCTGGCTTGCCAGCAGCAGGCCAAGGGGTACTCTACCATCAAAGAAGCAAGGGTGCCCCTCTTTGCCTTGCTATACTTCTGTGGTGATTACCACGTGACCCTGCAGCAACCATCCGTGAGCAATGTGTCATTGGTATACAGCAATGACACCTGGAATTCAGCTGCCATTGCAGTTGGTGCGCAAACAGAGGTCAGCATCCGTCAGGGCAGGTTCACTGGCAACAGTGCAGGAAGTACCATGATAGCTTTTCAGAAAGCAACAGTCAGTGTGTCTGATGGAACGGTACTGGAGTATAACAAAGGCCGTTCTGGAGTTGCAGTGGGGGCCATCGCTAATGGGAAGCTTACAGTGAGAGACACCTCACTGCGCTACAACCATGCATATCGGAGTGGTGGCGCTGTGATTTGTGACCACAATGCAAGTGTTAACATCTACAACGCTGATTTTCACAACAACACAGCAATGATTGTCGGTGGGGCTGTGGCAATAGCTGGCCAAGAACAAGTGAGTACATGCCTAGATCAGCAAAAGGAGCAGCAGTCTGATCAGCCTACTCAGTCCGCAACATGTCGAGCACATGTGTACAGCCCACAGAGTGACGACATCATGTAAGGCACACACTGCGGTTTGTCTGTCACAAATCACTACATGTGTGTGGACTGCCTGCAAGCTTCCCTTATTCTACATGCAAACATAAACATGCAATGGAATCCTGTACTTGCCCTGGGGCCTGCATGGCAGTGCCTCAAATACATCTTCCTTTTCCGCTGACCCGCTGCAGGTCGTTGTGGTCAACAGCACATTTTCAAAGAATTATGCTGGGGAGGTTGGTGGTGGGCTGGCGGCCTCTGAGAAGGCAAATATCACTATACAGGACAGTTCATTTGTAAGAAATGAAGCTGCTGGAGGGGGTGCTGTGGTCCTGGGCACTCGCTCTGCTGCTGTGGTGCAAGGTTGTGCTTTCACTCGCAATCATGCATGGAGGCTTGGTGGAGGGCTTGTCTGTGGTGGCTGCCTCCTAACCATCATCAGCACAACATTCACCAACAGCAGTGCTGTTCATTCTGGTGGGGGGCTATATGCTAGGGATGCTGCACAGGTACACCCAATCATGAGCTCTCAGCAGAAGGTTTGCTGCATGTCATGAGCTAGATGTCAGGGCATTTGCCTTCGGTGTGTTGACAATGTGCTGTGCAGCCCGGTGGACTGTGTGGCACCTACATAACTCATATCAGCTCATCTGCCCTGTACAGTGTGGTCCAGCCTGGGTAAATTGGCAGACAGGCACGGCTAACAGCACAGTCTGTTGTCAAGACTGTTCACACAGCACAAGAACAACTTTGTGTTCACTGGGATGCAGGTCACCAGTGTCAACAGCACCTGGCACAGGAACATGGCTGCCTATGGGGCTGCGCTGCTGATGGTCAGCTCTGCCACCTTGAACATCACAGCAAACAACTTCACAAACAACAATGCTACTACCAGTGGAGGAGGGCTGTACCTGGAGGGCTTGGTTGAGGTGAGGCATATCTTGTGTCTTCCTGGCCTCTGCAATGCATTGAACCAGACAACTGTGCAGATGGCATACAAGCTATATCCTCTGGTGCAAGATGGCATACAGGCTATATACAGGACTGTCTTGTGCTGTTTGTTGCTGATCTCAGCAATCCTCAGTTGGTTCAGAAGCATTGTCAATGAGGGTGTTGAGGTCATATTGGCCTAACAGGAGCTCCATGTGACCAACTCATGAAGCACACTATGCTTGTACAAGATTATAAATTGTGGGATGGGTGTATAGCAGAATGTCTGGCCCAGCTTTCTAAAGCACAGTACTTCAGCTCCTTGCCCACCTGCGTTTACCTTACATGTGACAGCGCTGTTTCAGTTGTCTTGCACTGCCTTGAACATGCCTTCGTGCTGACCTGTAGGCCGTGGTGGCCAACAGCATGTTTCTACAGAACCACGCTGGCTTTGGTGGTGGGCTGAGTACCAGGAGGAAAGTCAACCTCACTATACAGGACAGTATTTTTGTGTGGAATGGTGCATCCACATCTGGAGGCGCTATGTATATGGATCATCATGCACAGGCAACAGCACATGGCTGTACTTACACTCGCAATCATGCGCAGTATGGTGGAGGACTGCACTGTGATCGGTGCCTCCTAAATGCCATCAGCACAGCATTCACCAACAACAGCGCTGATCTGTGGGGTGGGGGCATGTATGCTATCAATGATGCACAGGTACACCCATTCATCAGCTCCCAGCAGAAGGGTTTGCTACATGTCATGAGCTAGATGTCAGGGCATTTGCCTGTGGTGTGTTGACAATGTGCTGTACAGCCTGGTGGATTGTGTGGCAAGTATACAACTTAAAACCAGTCCATTCATCATGTGAACAGCTTGGGCACATTTGCAGATGAACATGGCACACACATCAATCACTGGGTTGACACTGTCTGCATAGCTCAAGACTAGCTCTGAGTTATCTGGATGCAGGTCACCAGTGTCAACAGCACCTGGCACAGGAACATGGCTGCCGTAGGAGCTGCGCTTGCAGTGGCCAACGATCCCAGCCCTGGTGCATCCAATGACACCTCTGCTACCTTGACTATCACTGCAAACAACTTCACAAACAACAATGCTGGTGTTGATGGAGGAGGCCTGGAGCTGGAAGGCTTGGTTGAGGTAAGATATAGTGAGGTATCTTCTGGCCTTGGCAATGCCTTGACACCAGACAACCGCGCACATGGCGTAGGGGGAAGGATTGTCTTGTGCTGTCTGCTGCTGATCGTTGCAACCACAGATACAGCAACACTGCAAGGGTGTTGAGGTTGCAATGGCCTGTTCATATGTCAAGGAGCTGCCCTGTGATCAGCTCATATGATTTACTATGCTGATGGGACTCTAGAATGCGGCATGATTATATCAAGGAACAAGTGGCCCAGCTTTGTGACAAAGTACCGTGCGTATGCTCCTTGCCTATCTTTGTTTATCTTACATCTGACAGCGCTGTTTCAGTCGCCATGTGCTGCCGCTACAAAGCATGCTGTGCACCGCCTGATATGTCCTCTTGCTGACCTGCAGGTTGTGGTGGCAAGCAGCATGTTTACACAAAATTACGCTGGAGAGAATGGTGGTGGGCTGTCTACCCTTTCTACCTTGGGGGCCAACCCCGGTGTAGTAAACCTCACTATACATGACAGTCTGTTTACGCAGAATGGAGCATTCATCTATGGGGGTGCTGTGTACCTGGATACACAATCGCAGGCAACAGTACATGACTGTGCTTACACTCGCAATTATGCGGGGGAAGCTGGTGGAGGACTGTACTGTGCTGGCTGCCTCATAACCACAGTGAGCACAGCACTTGCAAACAACAGTGCTGATCAGAATGGTGGGGGACTGTATGCTGGTGGTGATGCACAGGTGCGCCCAATCACAAGCGCTAAGCAGAAGGGTTTCTGCCAATTTAACGGTGTGTGGCAGGTATGCAACTCCCACCCGCTCCTTTTGATCCCCCTTCACTGCATGGTACTGCAGTGTACTAGTGTGGCACGCTGCCATGTACAGGAACATCGCAGTACCTTGCTTACCGTGCTAAAGGCATGATGTAAAGCTACTTATGTGTGGAGTGCTGCTGTGCAGGCACTTTTCAGTGACGATTGCAGCTTTATGGGCAACTCAGCATCTCTGGGTGGTGCCTTGTACCTTGACTCGCAAGCCAACCTCACCATCAGCAACAGCACAGTGCAGGGTAACATGGCCAGATATGCAGGAGGAGCATTGTGGCAGCAAGACAGTTTGATTGTGCTCGTGACAGCAGGCAGCAAGATACTGGACAACACAGCCTTGCAGGGTGGTGGCATCTACTGCTCAGGAGATGCACAGACAGCTGTGACAGCTCACAGCTTGGTCCAGGGCAACTTTGCCAACACTGGTGGTGGCTTATATGCATTGAATACAGCCCTGGTGAGGGACTGTGGGCAGTAGCAGCACATCGCAGCTTTGCATCAGTAGTAGGTGGCTCCTTGATTAATTTGCTGTAAATATCTGCATCAAACAGCCTACTTCTGGTAGCCCAGTTCGATGACTGTCTTGTTAGTCTTTTGCGCTGCAGGTCATCATTGAGAACAGCAGGGTTTCTCGCAACCAGGCAAACAGCACTGGTGGTGGAATCTGGCTGGCTCTCTATGCACACGCAAACATATCCAGCTGTGCTGTCATTGGCAACAAAGCCGGTTCCCAGGGTGGTGGACTGTCAGCCATGGATCAAGCAGTGGTGACGCTTGTTGACAGCCAAGTTGCCAACAACACTGCCTCAAGCATTGGCGGAGGCATCCGCACTGATGGAGCGGCCCAGTTGCTGTTGTTAGGTAACACTGCTGTCACCAAAAACGCTGTGACTAGTCAAGATGGATCAGGTGGTGGAGTTTCTTTATTTAGTGGAGATTTTGACTTTGGACAGGTCATGAGTGCAGTGCAGGACAACACTGCATCTTTCGACAGCAATGTACAGTCAGAAGTTACCAGCATCACTGTTCTCGGCAACACCAGTGTTGCAAATTTTGTGAACAGTATAGGCAAAGATGCGGGGCTATTGCATGTTGCTGTGAACTTCAGTGGCCATTATGGACTGCCTTGTCAGGGGGTTCTGGTGCAAGCCATGCTGGCAGATGGCACATTCCTGGGCTCAAATTGCTCAGATCAAAATGGCACGACATACATGAGCTTCAAAGTTGCCAGGCCGGCTGGCTCTTACATTGTGCTTTTCAAGACTCCTGATGCACCGCAAGTACCAGCAGCAAAGCTGAGTCTACAAGTCCGTAGTTGTATCCGTGGCGAGGTGACTCCCATCCCTGACACTTGTCAGCAGTGTCAGCCAGGGTACTTCAGCTTCGACCCTCAACAAGCAGTTTGCGACACATGTCCTGCTAATGCCAACTGCACTGGAGGTGATGTGATACTGCCACTGCCTGGCTACTGGAGGTCATCTGCAGACTCCACTCAAGTGCACAGGTGGGTCAGTGCATGAGATGTGCGTGCACCTTGTTGTTCCTAGGCGTGACATCTACTGGGCGCCAGTGCCTTGTGGCATCTTGCTGCAGTTGTCTACTAGTGCTGGGATTAGCCCTGAATTGTGCCACAACAAGTTTGCTGTGTTGCGAGCACAAATGGTTGATCAGCTCTGGTGGGTGAATGTCATGTGAATAACCAAATGTCTGCAGGTGTCTCAACCCCAGTGCTTGCCCGATCAGCAAACAAGCAGCCCTCCAATCCTGTGCTGCTGACTCAGCCTGCGGCGCATCCAGCACCTTCAAGGACCTCCAGTGCAGCCCAGACTATGTTGGCAACCTGTGTGGAGTGTGTGCTGCCGGCAAAGGTGCCACCAAGCTGTTTGTGTGCAAGTCCTGCATGGCAACCAGCCACATCATTGCCTTGTACATCATAGCTGCAATTGTTATGCTCTTGTTCATCAAGCTGTTGTGCTACTTAACACTGAACCAAGCAAGGAATGTGTGTTTGGGGGATACTAGCAAGCTGCCTGCCTCTGAGTTGCTACGACCATTAATTCTGTACAGCCAATACATGCTCATTGTGTCTAGCATGAACATCGAGTGGCCTGCCAGCCTGTCATATCCGCTCAAGGTGTTGGGGTGGGTTTGGTCATCTGCATCACCTGAGACGTTGAGCATAGACTGCATACTGCCCAAGAACAGTAGCCTGCCTGTGTCAGTCCAGAAGGTGTTGTTCTACGTGTGCATGCCAGTGGCTCTGCTGCTCTTCATCATGCTCATCGATCTAGCAATCCTGGGAGTGGGGCGTTGCCTACCTGCAAAGCAGCTAGCAATGCAGGCTTCTGTCGTTGACTTGAAGCACCAGCTACTCAGCAACACTTTGGTTGCAGTATTCTTCTTCTTGCCCTCTGTCTTGCGTACACTATTCAGTATGTTTGCATGCACACAGATTGATCAGCTTGCAGCAGCACCTTATGCTCCTGCTGCTGTTGGATCGTTTTGGGTGTTTGACATGAATCAGCAGTGTTTTGCTGGCTACCACAGAGCATGGGCCCTGGGGTTGGGACTGCCTCTTGTCCTGGTGGTCTGCCTGGGTCTACCATCTGGTGTACTGTTTTTGTTACTGAGCAACAAAAGCAAACTGCGTGAAGAATCATTCATGCAGCAGTATGGGTTCCTTTACAGGTCATACAGGGAAAGAGCCTGCTTTTGGGAGTGTGTTGTATTACTTCAGACCATGTTACTGGTGGCAACAAGCATCTTTGGGGTGAATATGGGCGTCTTTTATCAGCTTACTGTCCTCAACGGTATCTTCATGCTGATTGTGGCCATACTGCTGGTGTGCCGGCCATACTTATACCCTCAAGCTGGGCGTGTCATGCTGCAAGCCATATGCTGTTTGCTGCTCACAAGCTATGTTTCCTCAACATTCTTGCTAGTTGCTGATGTTCAACCAAGCCCTGTGTATGGCCTGGTCATGGGATCCATTCTGCTTGTGGTCAATATTGCATTCATCCTATCAGTGCTGTGGCAACTGGCGCGTTTAGTTGACTGGCAGGGACTAGTGTCCATTGTGCAGATGCTTGTACAGAGGCTTGTGGCTGAATCTGGCTTGTTGAGCAGGCCAGGAGTCAAGGGGCTTGTCATACAGTCAACATCAGCACCTGCTCCTGTTGAGGTGTAGGTTTCCCTGCACAAGCTTTCCAAAATTTGAGTGCAGACTGCCCGCAGGTGCCCCGGGCCATCATTGAATGAGGCAAGAATGAGGCATGAGTCGCTCTTCAAGCACACTATGAAAGATTGCACAGTGGTTCGCTTTGCTGATGAACAAACTGTCTAGTATGCTGCACAGACACCATTCATCAAGAGAACAAGGGGTTTTGTTGGCAGAGCTTTTGCTGCAAGCAACTCTGCTATCACTGTTTAACACACTTAATACTTTGTTGTTGTGCATGCCATGCCATGCCGGGTGTACATGAATGTACCTAATCATCGCTGTTAGCTCTCTTGTAATATTTCTTCTATGAGGCATGTGGAGTATGATTCCATCATTTGGTCATATGACCACAGCAAGCTAAGGGCAGCACAAAATCCCTATGATTGCATGCATATTCCACAATAGTGTGTTTTGTGCAAGGTTGCCAGCCAACATTGCTACAAGCAACCAGCTAGTCATTGATGACCAGCTTCCAACAGCTTCAGTGGTACACTATATATCTAGGACTAAGTTGGAGGTGACCTTGTAGTCACGCCATGAGTATATCTAGTTGCGATGGGTTGTTCAACAGGCTATAGATTCAGAATTCTATGAGGTATGGGCTGCCACAGGGTTATGCAGTCTGGCTTGATTACTGATGCAGGGGCGGCAAATTGTTGATTTCGTCTGTGCAGTGATGAAGATTGCAATGGTCGGGTGTCTACTTTGGTGATATACATTGGTCGCTGCCCATAAGCGCTAATGACTCGTGATTGGTTGGCCTTGCCTATTAAGCTGGTATGCCTTGAGCTACATTGTTACACCATAAGTATCATCAATGAGTTAGGGCTAGAGGTTATTCTGTCGACAGGCACTTAGCTCCTATATGACTGCTGCTCATAGCCGTTGGCAAAACCAGACAATTCCTCATCATAGTCACTGATATGACTCTGGACAGGACCAGTCATCCTATTTAGTGCAGCCCACAGACAGCCGGCAGTGGCTGGAATCAAGACATGTGTTGCTGAATCTGTGCTGTATCCTCAAAGGTCCATACTATGCTTAGCATTGGCTGCAAACTTTTCCGGTTCTGCTTATGCAAGCAATGGTGCATTGACTTCTTGTTTTGTACCATCTAAGTGCAGCTGTGTTGCAATTAATTAGGTGCAAGGGTGTGACTGCATTTGCTGGCATTAACTTGATGTAGTACATCATGTGATGGGCAGTGCTGATCAGGAAGTCCTTGTCGGCCAAGCTGTCTGGCAGCATGCTTTGATGTTGAGAAGTATTTCACCATGCCTGATGCCTGCACAAAGTGTTTGGGTTCTTTGATTACACTCAATACACTTATTCTGTGTACAGAAGCACTAACTTCCACCCCCTTGGCTTGTGATTGTTGTTCTCAACCACTTGATGGTCCAGACTAGATATCATATCCACAATTGTGGAGCGCTCGCGAGTATGCTGTTGCCTCAGGCCTCCAACGTATGGCTCACTCCATTTCCAGTGCACAGTAGTCTTGATTGACTTTCAGTTATTTGGTGGAGCTTTGCCCCGGCAATGCTGCCATCAAGCCGCAGACTTGTCCATACGTTCTGCAGTGACAGACTTGTGACTCTGTTACCGGGAGAATACAATAGCAGCGGGAAATGTCACCTGCATGTGCCCCTGATACCATAGAGTGATGTCTGTTGTACATGTCAACCTGTTGCATGGCTAAATTTCTTTTACATGTGCTCCATGCAGTGTAGTCCCACTGTGCACTGAAATTCAGTGACTCTAAAGGACAGGGGTGGATTGTCGGTTATTACTGATAATAATACAGGGGAGGATTGTCGGTTATTGTTGAGATCTCAATCTTTGAATGTCTACATCATGTGCATGATGCAGCCTGAAGGGTTAGATGTTTCAGCAATGGTTGTGGTTGAGATGTCAGTCTGTCTATGTCTCGGCAAACATGTCTTTGTAGACCAGCTGCTTGCATAGTAGCCTAGTCTCTCTGAGATTATATGCATTGCTATGCCTATTGCAGCAAGTGTGCTTCGATATATATTGAAGCAGTAGCATTGGGAGCATTTCTTCCTTGTGGCCCACTTGGCGGCTCTTTTGAAAGACTGATGTGCGAGTGAGACTGTCTCAACAGCAGCTCAGCAAGTTGACCAACATGCATTTTGCAAGATGTGAGGTGGGTGTGGCCAAGCCTCAAGGCTATGACACTTGCAAGCCAATCGGATCATCACCAGCTGACTGCAGTGCGATCCAGTCACGGTGCCGGGGCCCTGTATCCACTGATAAAGCCTGTCTGTCTCTGTAAGCGTACCAAACCCTGAATGTATACTTACACAGTGTGTATATACAAGCTTGACGCTTCATGTAAAGGCCTAGTGTCTTATATGTCGTGATTATCTTCCAAGATGAGATGCTCAGCAGCTTTGTGAAAGCTTGTCATACAACAATTCTGCGCAGAATTGTTGTATGACAAGCTTTCACAAAGCTGCTGAGCATCTCATCAAGTTAGATACTCATGAGTATGGGGGCCATACCGATTCAATGACTAGGTGAGAAAGTACATTGTGATACATTGCATGTCAGTGCATTTGCCATTGCATCTCAACTTGTTGCATGGCTCAATTTCTTTTACATTGCACTCCCTGTGAGCGACCATAACTCAGCTGTTAGCTCCTTGCAATTGTCTGCACACCTACCACGGCTGAGATGACAAAAGCTGCAAGGCAAGTGCCTCCTGCTCCGCCAGAGACAACGCCTGCTTGCCTGCTAACTGTTGCTGCTTACTTGCTACTGCCACTGCTTTTTGCTTCGCCACAGGCTGCTGTTGCTGCTGCTGCTGTGGTTGCTGCTTTGACCGCAATTGCTGTGCCTGCTGTTTTCCAGCTGCTACTGCGGCTGACTTCTTGGCCATTCCCAGATAAGCTGCATCAGGTTCGGCAGGACCAGCAGCTTCATCATCACTGCTGTATCCTGCTGCTGCTGGCCTGTCATCGTCACTGCTGTTGTCATGATCATCAGCACTGGAGTACCCTTGCTCATCGTCATCATCATCTGAACCTCCACCCAGAACAGCAACTGGAGCAGTCTCACCCTGCAAGCAGTTACAGCAACAGCAGCAGCAGCAACGGCAGCAGTGGTAGTGAGAGCTTGCACTTTACTTTGCTGGCAACAGCCTAACGTGCGGAAACACACCTCCCCAGCACACTTCTCAAGTACTCTTGAGAATCCGTGAATGAAGAGTCTTGTAGAGCACAATCAGCACCGCAAGCCTTGTTTTGCTACTCCAAAAAAAATGCAATGGTCCTCAGGCTGGAAGACAAGTCATTACACTTGCATCACGTTGTCTTGCTTGTGAAGGTATCCACGACGCTCAGCATTACATATACTTCACAGGCAACACAACACCTTGGCACACAGCCGAGCCTCTGAGCAAGCAGCACTGCATAGATAATAGCATGACAACAGGTACAGAAAGGTGGCCGACCCGGCCCACACACCTTTGCAAGAGCTTTCTTCCTGAGCTTCTTTTCCAGTCTGGCCTGCTTCCTGAGGGCAGCCAGGGCCCTCTTGTCGTTCCTATCCCTTGCAGCCATCAGCTCAGCAGCCAACTTGAAGCGCTGACCGGCAGCATCAGCAACCACATGAAGCCCTGCTGCTTCATCTGCTGAATCCCCAGCAGCAGCAGCAGCAGCTTTGCCGCCCAGACCTTGGGTTGCCAGCAGCTCCAGTGGATCTAACTGCTGTCCGTCGTCGTCAAAGACAGTCCGCTGACCGCTGACAACACCCAGCTTGATCCGCTGCTTCTTGCGCTTCTTTGGCTTTGCTGTTGCTGCCGCTGCCACTGCTGCTGCCAGGGCTAGCTCAGGCCGCTGCTCCTGCTGCTGCTGCTCTGGGTCTTCTGAGGGGTTGACCTCAAAGACGTTCCGCTGCTTCACTGTGAGGAAATCGTCATCTGAATCTGCGGCAGCATCTGCAGCAGCTGCTGCTGAGGGCGACCTGTCTGGATCTACATGCTTGCGCTTCCTACTGCTGTCCGCTTGATGCTGCTGCTGCTGCTGTTCTTCTGGCTCGTGTGGCCCTTCTCCATCACTGGCAGCTGGCGACTGTTGATGATCATCTCCATCACCATCATCTTCACCATCACTCTGCTGCTGCTGCTGCTGCTGCTGATCCTGCTGTCGTCGCTTCCTCTTACCCAGCTGCTGCTGCAGCTGCTGCTCCCCATTCTGTTCTGCTGCCGCTGCTGCCGTTTCTGCTGCTGCTGCTGCTTCACCACCCAGCACCACCTCTTCCACAACCTTCTTCCCAACTCGCTTCATGAACTTCAGCTCAGGCGCCGCCAGCAGCCCTAAACTCTCCGCATACTCCTGCACGGGCAGTGCTGCTGCATCAAACACTGCTTTATTGGGCTGCAAATACACGCTGCGGAGGTATGCTACTAGTGCTGACTGTGCAAAAGCCTTGAGCTCTGGGTTCTTCGACAGCAGAGCTGACAAGGACGGCCCGATGGGCTGCACCTTTAATGGATTATGCTTGAGTTGCTGCAGGGGGATCTTGGAGTCAGCCAGCTGTGACAGCATGGCATCTTTTTCTGATGGCAGCAGCAGCAGCAGGCTGCGGCCGGCTGCTGTGTAGCGAGCTGTTCTGCCAACCCTGTGTGCAGAAGACAAAGCAGCAGATATCACCACAGGCTCATGCATCGTTTGTCTTTTACTTGTGGTTAAGTAACATGGCAGGTAGAAATGAGGAACAATCCATCACTCAATGCCAACTTCTGTGAGGGTTGCTTCAGTGGCCAAAAGCCTCTCAGATCCCCCAGCCCAACAGCAATAAACCGTGTTGGAGTGCCTGACACTCTTTACTGTGCATCACAACTTGCACAAGAACCAAAGCAGCAAGAAACATCCACACAATGCGCAGGATACAAATCAATACGTATCCCGATCTCTGCATCCAAACATACAACCCAGCAGATCAGATCATTGCAAGCTACCAAGCCTCACCTGTGGATGTAAGCTGCCACATCCTCTGGACAATCTGCCTGCACCACCCAGTCAACATCTGGAAAGTCCAGCCCCCTGGCCGCAATGTCAGTGGCAAACAGCACCCCACCACCACCACTGCTGCCGCTGTTTGGTTTGGCGTTGAAGGCCTCAAACACGCCCATACGCTTGCCCTGCTTCATGCCGCCGTGCAGACAGCGCAGGGGCGTGCCGGGGCGCAGCTTCCGGAAAGATTCATAGATGAAACGGACCTGCAGATGGAGTTCAGGAGCAGCGAAGGCAAGAGCAGCAGCAGCAACAGTGAGGACCATGGCAATTGTCATGCATTGTTGTGGTGCATGTTTTGAACAATGTGATGATCAGAATAATCGCACGACACTGCAGAGGCAACCAGCAGCCACAGACACAAGATGCCTGCAGATGCCCACAACTGCCAGTGCTCAGCAACACCATGAGAGGCTTGAAGCACACTCCCAGAAGCGCATTGAAAAGCAGAAAGCAAGCACAGAGAACAGCCGACCAATGGCATTTGGATGAAGGCGCATTTCCAACATTATACCCTCATTCAACAAATACCAATACCAGCCTAAGTCTGGGGAACAAAGACTTAGAAAGTTCTCAACAGCCATCCCACCTGCTTGCATGTGCTCAAAAATACAATGATTTTGGCGTTCAGGTGGCTCTTAAGAAATCCCCACAGCACGTCCATCTTCTGGCCCAGGCCCACCACCATGTAAGCCTGTTTCAGCTTGAGCGGTGTTGGTGCTGCTGCTTCACTGTGTACTGCCAGGTATTCGGGGTGATCCAGGGACAAGCGGGCCAGGTCACGTACTGACTTGGTCTGTGGCAGCAGCAGCAGCAGTAGGAAATTGAGCAGCGGAAATTGAGCAGCAGGAATTGCTTTAGAAGGAAGATACCTAGAGCATCAGCCACTCCCTGTAGGGAAGTACAGCTCAGTGCCATGATCAGATAGACATAATTAAATCAGCAGAATGAGAGTGTTGATGCAGTTAATCAACACCCCAGTCTATCGATCATAATATGGTGTACCAGTTGCTGCTCTGCTGCTGCCGAATCAGTCTGCATGTACAGCTTTCCTGCAAGCCCATAATCCCCTCAAAGGATGCAGCTGCAACACCCTCAACAGCTGCTTTGAGTCTTCCGCAATCCTCTAAATGTAAACCATCACACATCAGGAGGTGTCTCTCTTGTTGAAAGCCCTACCTGTGTTGCACTGAACAAGAGTGTCTGGCGGCCCTGCTTGGGCAGGTTGTCCAGGATTGCGTCCAGTGTTGCTGCAAAGCCCATGTCCAGGATGCGGTCAGCCTCGTCCAGGACCAGGATCTGCAGGCCGGTCACCTCAAAACCGGGGGTCTCATCCATATGCTGCAGCAGACGACCTGGAATAAATGAATATGATGAATATGATTGAATATGATGAATATGATGTTCACAGCTGATCTTTTCGAAGTATACAAACACGTGGTCTAGAAGAGAGTTGCATTGTACATGATTACATAAGTTTTCAAAGAGAAGGAAGCTCATCTCTCATCTCCAGTAGTAAGCTTGCCAACTGCCGTGCGCTAGAGAGAGCAGCAGTGGGAAAGTTCACTGCAGGAGATGAAGCAGCGGCTTGCAGATGGCAACACACTATTGAAACTGGCAGAGCAGCTGCCACTGCCATACAAGCTACGCTGTAGAGGGCTTCTACAGATTATGCTGCTGGTGGTTGTACTGCTTCATGTATTGCATTTCACACGGTTCACACTTTCAGCCAGACACTGTTTGCAACTACCTGCTGGGCCACACCAATCAGAAGCCAAGGCTGCAACTATGCTCAACCGCTGCAGCAACTGTCACGTTCTTTGAGGGCGTGTTTGTGGGCTTGTATGATACCACACAGCAGGGCGTGACAATGCTTCAACAATGTTCTGTTATTTCTTTTCTGAAAAAAGGGTTTCTACCTTTGTTTTTGTTGTTGAAGACAGACGTCCTTTCAGAATACCGCAAAAACAAACAGAACAAAATTATAGAGGCCATGACTTGCTCACCAGGTGTTGCCACCAGTATGTTCATGGAGTTGACTCTGCTGGCTTCTTCAGCCACCGCCTTGCCACCAATCAAAAGACCAGCAGACAGGTCATGACGGCGACCAACCTGCAGCACAGCAGCAGCACCAGCAACAGCAGCAGCAAAAAGCTTGAACAAAGTATGCGGGATTGGGTAGAACACCAGCCGTGTATTTGCTGACAGATGTGACACAAGGGCTTGTTGATTACAGGGAAAAGTGAGATGCAGTCAAGTGATCTACCAGCATCAGCGCCAAGGAGCCAACTGCAACCCTTCAGAACAACAGTTGTGCAGCAGTCAAAAGAAGCTGCACATATGAAGCTCTTTTCTACTGATAGCAGGGAAGCCAGAGGAGGTGGCTTATATAAAAGCGTTATAGATGCATGCAGCGGAGTGTACAGCTGTTTGCCATCAGATTTAAAAAGCTCGTTTTGTCCATTCCTCAGCTTGTGATCAGCGTTGGATTTCTGTGGACTTTTACATCATTGGCACAGCTTATGAGAAACAACAAAGATGATACACTACACGATGCATAACCTCAACTGATAACACTGATATTGTGAGTGTATAGTGCGATTATGCTGCTTTAACATCCAGCCCTGGCAATTTGCCATCACCAGTAATATGTATCTTCCAACAGATCAGGGACCGTAAGATGATTTTGTAAAGATATATGGACCAGAAAGCAAGGTAGTTTCCTGACTGTGCAATAGATAACTGACTGTGCAACAGATAAAGTGAATGACAGGCTGCCAGACGTTTTTGCTGAGCCAAGAAGAATGCAGCAGTGGTTTCAAGAGGAACGCAGGGGCATCAGTAGGCAGTTTCTCAACCAGACGGCTGACGCAAATTACCCATTATATTGTGTGGATCGTCATCGCCCGTGCATAAGAGACATATGTGGCAGCTATGAAGTAGAATACAGCACACGACATGAACAGAATAGCAGTAATAAACCGGGTACAGGTGCCGCGACAACTGCAATGGCTGGTGACCTGGAATACCAGATGAACGCTGTGCTCGCCACTACCACACTTGAGTTCATTGGTTGTTATATACATCATGCTGGTGACAATGCTGGCAGAAAAACTGGCTTATAAGCCCGAGAGCAACAGACAATATCAACAGAGGCCTAAGCACCAAATGGCCATCAGATTTAAAAAGCTCGTTTGTCCATTCCTCAGCTTGTGATCAGCGTTGGATTTCTGTGGACTTTTGCATCATTGGCCCTTACACACACAAACTTCAACAGTACAGCCAGGGGGGCCACAGAACAAAAAACTTCTTCTCTAGGTGTACATCAACAGCCTTCAAGTAAGTAGGTAATGTACGAGAATAGAATTGAAACAGCAAATGAGTGCTGGCAGCAACAGGCATCAGTAGGCAGTTTCTCAACCAGTCGGCTGACGCAAATTACCCATTATGTTTTGTGCTTCATCATCAGCCTGGCTGCCAGCTACAAGACGTGGTGGTGGTGGTCTGATATTATGCCACCCAGTCTATATAAGAAAAGGATAACCCATTCACTGGGTCAATTTGAGGCGCAGGGCCAGTAACAGAACTGCTATTGCTGCAAAAAAGTGTCAAGCATCTCATGGTATGTGAGTCACACAGCACATGCTCCAGATACCCCACATGCGCCAAAAACAACCAACCGACAGCAAGTAAGCACTCAACAGGCAACAAAGCCAAACAGGCAACAAAGCCAAACAGATGGGACACTTCACCAAGCACATTCCTTAAAACACATGGCAGACTTCAAAACCCACGCCCCACTGGCCATCAGAATTAAAAAGCTCGTTTGTTTTGATCGTCAGCGGATGTTCCGAGTTGGATTTCCGTGGATTATTGCATCATAGGCCAGTCAGGTACACATTTGCAGCACAGACAAGCCGCATATCTTAGAACTGGGGGTGCATACACCTCTTCTGATGCAGACCAATACCCCAGCTGAAGGTCCTGCAAGCCAGTTGGCAACTGGATTGCTACAGCATGAACAAACAACTTGCAACCAAGAACACACCTGTCATAGACACAGTGTACACTGGCACGTGTCATGACTTGTCATGAATTCACACAAATGTGGAAAGTAATGTTTTAGTCAATGAAAGTATCCGCATGTAACAGTACTCCAGGAGGGAACAAGTTTTCTGCTTTTCATTGCGAGTGTGTACACCATGCACTGCACTCACTTTCACCAGCTCCTCAAATATCTGCAGTGCAAGCTCCCGTGTAGGCGTCAGTACCAGACCGCCAAGTCCATCCAGCCTTGTCCAGCTCAGGCGGTACAACTTCTCAACCACCTGCATGAAGTGAAGCAATACAGCACATCAGACGTAATGCTGGTGAGCATGTTTGCAAGTTCTCAAGCAGCACATGATGCAATGAACGAGCTGCCTACAGTTGTATAGCACCTGGAACCTGCTGCCTGTCTATGACAGAAGTAAGGCCCCAAATGAACCAGGCTGCAACAGCTGAACAGTGCTGCCGATTACCGTGAATGGCTGCAGGACAAGGGGCTGCACGCAGCTGGATGCTGGTAAAGTTGAGTTTAACAACTGTAAATGACTGCTGGCTTTCTGGACTGCTGACCAAGTGATGCCTGTGTGACTAGGTTGCCATCGCAGTGGGCACTTCGACCAAGGTTGCTGGCGCAGCCAAATGCTACTGGTTACAAGCTGTGGTATGTTTGCCATCTGTGACAACTGACAGCTGCAAAAACATTTCGACCCTGTATCTGGGCTGCAGCATACGTGTCGCTGGACCTGATGAAACAGGCGCTGCAGCACCAGCCAGCCATTGGCTGCCGCACCCGCTGCAGTGAGTGAGAAGGGACAAGGTCTACTCACTACACCTGTACTGCTGCAGCAGCCATTGCGATGATCACATGACAACAGCTGCTGTGTCTAGCCATGCTGTACTACCACAAGCATCATGCTAGCTAGTACATGGTCAACAATGTGTGTACGCATCATGCGCAGTGGCCCTCACTGCGCAATTGTAGAAAAGCACACTCAGCCAACAGACTTTTGCTCCAGGCCGCTGTTGCATGACTGATCTGCCTCAAGTCCTGCTTACGATGCTAGGTGATGGTACAGATGCAGATTCATGACGACTGCTTGCAACCACAGCTGCTGCATACTCACAGGGATGAGAAAGCACAAGGTCTTTCCAGAGCCTGTTTTAGCTGCACCCAAAATGTCCCTTCCAGCTAGCGCGTGCGGCAATGCTGCACGCTGTATAGCCGTGAGTGTTACAAAACCTGCTTGCTTAAGAGCCTCCTTTGTGTATCTGCTGATCGGGAGCTCCTCGAAAGCCCGGACTCCTGCATAGGAGCCAGCTGTCGCCTGATCCACGGACAGGGGATTAACGCCGGGTGCTGGAGCTCCAGATGCTATTATGTCATTGATATTCGCAATCTCCTGCTGTTCTTGGAAAGATCTAGTGGACTGCTTCCTCTCTTGGCGCTGTTTCTTTCTGAGCGCCTCTCTGCGGCGCTCCTCGCGCTCCTTGCGCTTAGACATGTGTTATATACTGCTCATACAGAGCAATCACATCACGTCATTGTGGATGCTGCTACAAGACTCACAATTGCATATGCGGCAGGCCCGCAGCGGCACTGTGTGCTTGAGGAATGCAAGTTACGCGATTCACTCCACGTCGACAGTTTGACAGCTACAGACAGATACTGAAACAATGAAATTAACAGAGCGATTGCGCTTATGATGTCGAAGGCAAGGGGTTCACCGTGGGGTTCACCCTGGACACTTGGCTGAGCTCAGAATTGGATTCAGGGGACCCTGCTGCGCAATCATAAAACACCAAAACAGGAAGTTCTTACTTGCTTCAAGGCTGAGTGGCTGTCTTCGGTTGGTGTGATTGCCGAAACTCTTCACAGCCAGAAGCGATGGCCGTCTCAGCCAAGGTGCAGGCTCCCGTTGTTAGCTGCAGCAGGCGTGCAGTCAATGCTGCTTTCCAGCCAGCCAGCAGCAGCAGGCGTGCAGCACAGAGGAGTGTGGTTGTCCGTGTAGCAGAGGTGCGGGGTATTTGTGTCGGCCATGTCAGCAGAGCAATCCATTGCCCGCCTATTTGCATACGGAATATCAAATCTGATCCGTGGATTGCCCACACAAGCATATGAACACGTATGACCGCGCCTCTCAATTTGGCAGCAAGGACCGTAGCGATTGTTGGCCCATTGACCACATGTTGGCTTTAGGACGCAGCCTGCAAATGACTTTACTTCAACGTGTGTTGCGCTTGCGTCTGTATCGGAAGCCTGCGACTGTGCGGCTCCACAAGCCCCTGGAAGCCGAAACAGTACTTCATAGTGCCGTGCATTCAGCGGGCCATCTACTCACTCTGTGGCACACTCCGCATGCCTGCAGGCAGCAGCTCCCACAAATGTACAACCCTTCCAGCAGCCAAAGAAGGAGTATCAGCCTCTTAAGCCAGAGGATTTGGCAAACGTTGTGCCAGATGCAGAGGCCTTGAAGCTGCCCGCTGGCTACCATTGGTATGAGACAATGATTGTGCTGCGTGCAACCATCAACGATCAAGACAGGTGATTATCACACGGCTGGGAGCAGACGGCAGCCCAATCACACAGCTGCAGGTGCATCATGAGGCCAGCTAGCGTTATGAATGACCCGTGCACTGCTGCATTTGACTTATCAGTTGTCTGAGTGCCATTAGCAGCAGGTTTCAAGCATATACGTTGTTAAATACATGTACTAGAGCACAGTGAAGGCGTCAAGGCTTGAAACAGTCGGCAGCATGGGAGTGGCGGTATATTGGCAGACAGCGACCTTGCTGTACACCATCTGCTAGCAGCGAGCACGCAGCAAGCTCTGCAGGTGTCAATCCAAGCTACAGTCAAAAAGCTCCTGGCGAGGCTGTACTGCTGTATGTCCCCCTATATTGCCTGGAGGTAGCAGACCTTCCTACATACCTATTGTTTACTTTTACATTGATGTAATTCTCGCTGCTGCTGCTGCTGCTGCTGCTGCTGTTGTTCTGTACCCTCCTTGCAGGGATGAGCAGTTGGCCAAGTTTGAGGCATATCTGAATAAGGAGGGCTGCCTCAACATCAACGCACTTACACGTAGCCGCAGCCGCATGGCATACCCAATGAAGGGGTAAGCATGTGTTGCTGCACAGTGTCCACTAGACAGTAGAGCATTGCGCAGTGCCAAAGGGCTATTGCTGCGAATCAATGCCTGCTGGATACACGATTGCAGTGCCATGTTTAAAACGCCTTGAGGATGCATCCCACCTGTTAGCATGTTGTTGTGATTATACCGGGGCTGCTCATGCTGCTGCTGTATCCAGAGGCTCTGTTACCATGCGGTTTGTGGCAATGCTTTGCTTTGTCCCCTGACTAGATACATCATGATCTTGTCTCAGGCAGAAGCAGCTCATTATTGCCATGGAAATTTACAACCCCTCCACCTGGCTTGATACCAACATGGTCATGACATTTCTCCTGACTGATTTTTTTCTGTGCTGTATCCTGCCTGCAGTAACTGGGACGGCATGTATGTGCTCTACACCTATGCAGCCAAGCGCCAGACAGCACGCAACATCCAGCTGCTGCTGAGTAACCCAGAGGCCGGCAGTGAAGACAAGATTCTCAGGCACATCACTCTCTGCAGGCTTTAAGCAGCACTTGCAGAGGAAGGAATAGCAGCAGCAGCAGCAGCAGCTGTGAACGGCAGAGTGTCTTGCTGGGCACTGGCTCTGCAGTCATCTGGTACAGCACAGCGCAGCTGGTGACTGCAGCAGCATGCGTAAGTCAGTGCTTTAGCTATCCAGCAGCCACACAATGCGATGCAGCAGCTGTCTGGAGGATCAAGTAACAACAAGCAGGTTGTTGCTGAATTACAAATGGTTTGTGCTGTGCATTCTTGTGCTGGAATACACAGTGTCTTGTGTCCACATGGATTTGAGTACAGCACAGCAGAGCATCGTATGCTGCGTAATTTGTCAGCAAGCAGCACTGGCTTCGTATCACCAGACTGGCAGCAGCACCTGCCACAGAAGGTGTAGGTGTCAATTCAACAGATCTGCGACTGCCAATCTGTAGTGGGGGTGTTGAGGGAAGATGCAGGGATGAGATTAGGCCATGAGAATTAGGTTGGGAGGTAGGGTTGTGTAACATTGTAGTTATGCATCGGCGCTTGCCTGTTGCTACTAGTACTGAGCCGAATATCTTGCTTCAACTCCTAGTGCATCATTGCACGGTGCAAAGTGGCACCCAACGAGTGCTGGGCAGCACTACTGCAGCTTCGGTGTTCAAGCTGCCTGCAATCTAGGTGACCAGTAACACGTGCCAGCATATTATTCAACAAAGCTAGCTCTGGCTTGCATGCATGTCTTCTGCTGGTGCTGTTAGAGGAGCCTCCGCCTGCATGATGCAGCCTGACGCCTAGGAAGGAAATGCGCGCTTAAATCAGCGACGGCAAGGCTTTCACAATGGAGGGTCACATTTGTGCGACATCAATGGCCGTTGCATGCGCTTGTTGGCGAAGTACACCCATTGCTACGACTGCCAGTTCATTAGATCGAGACAAGCCTCGTACTTTCTGTCTGGTGGCTCAACAGCAATGACGCTGTTGCTTCAAGCCAACAAACACGCCAAACAATAGTTACCATGTGACCATACGCACACAAATCTCGCTTTCCCTTCGCTCACTGCACGTCCCTGAACTGAAAGCGCCCGGCGGTTGTGCCTAGCAAGCTACAAACAGGCAAGGCAGCTGACATGTGATAAACATGTGCGAGTTGTAGTGTTCTCTACACAGGTAGATGGATTTTTGTGGCGAAATCTATGGCGAAGATGAGGAGAACAACTTTGCCTCCTGCTTTGCACCAGATTGATCCACGCAACTGTGCAAAACGCACTAATGTGAACCACACTTCTGCAACTCATGCTGAAACGCCACGACAAGTGCCCAAAAAGCAACTGGTGCCGGGCTTTCACCCGAGTGTTTAGGTCACACTCTGGTTCGCATTGAGAGCTTCCCGAGGCTTTCCCTGTCCGCGACGTTTGGCATGTTTGAGCTTACGTACTGTTTCACGATGCTGTATTGATAATTACGAGACGCGCTTATCAGGCAGCTGTGCATCTGTGCTCAAGCTTCGATTCCGCACTGTAGTCGTCTGTTGCTTTTGGGTTCCCTCGGGTCAGTTTTTGAGGTACCCTATTCTAGTCCTGAAACAGATGGCGGAGGCATGACCACGGCTTTCCAAAAATTTAGGTCCTTCTTTGTCTCACCGGAGCAAGCAAAGCAAGACGAGACAGCTTCTTTAGAGAAAGCACGGCAGATATCTGAGCCATCACTAGAGCGACAGCCAACCGAGCGTCAGCAACAGCGGAGCAAGGTCTGTGCGAGCCCCCGGCAGCCGTGCATTCCCTCAGTGCTACGCTTTTGGGCTCACATCGGCGCCTATTGCTGTACTGTCATGAATACAGACGTCGTCGCGCAACAGAATGACTCCTGGAGATTTCTTCACAGACTATGGAGAAGCCAATAGGTATGGGTGGCAATAAAACGAGGCCTACAGGCCACGTTCTGGGTGTAACCTTCCAGAAGTAGTGCTTAGCTTAGGTTCATGAACCATGAGCAAAGGTTGTGGCAGCATGCGAGCAGCGCAGGTGCACTGCCCCATCCTTACGCTGGGTGAAGGCGTCATAGCCGGTTTGCAGGGCTTACCGACTTTATTTGACAGACTGATGGTATTTTGGTATGATATTCATAGCATATAGGCCGGCACCGCCCTGTAGGACTACGCCAGGTTAAGTGGGGCTGTTCAGACCCAACACCTCCTGATGCTGAGCTGCTGATGCATTTCATGAGTGCATGCGTCTCTGGCACCATGCAGTCATTCCGCGCAGCACATACTGTTGTATAACCTCCTAGGTCTGGATCATGCCACTATGCCGAAGAATTGTGCACCAGTGAGAATGCCGTCTTGGCATGTAACACTGCTGCACAAGGTGCTGACTAAAGGTCTGAAGGAGTGCAACCAGTAACATGCCGTGGCAGCCTTGAAGTCAAGTGCGGTTGATATCCTCAGGAATTTTGCGACTGACATGAGCCACCAACATGTGCGTGCGCCCTGCAGGTACACCATCAAAGAGGTCATTGGCAAGGGCTCTTATGGTGTTGTGTGCTCAGCAGTAGACAACTATACGGGGGAAAAAGTAGCAATCAAAAAGATCAACAATGTGTTTGAGCACGTGTCTGATGCCACACGCATACTGCGTGAGATCAAGCTGTTGCGGCTGTTGAAGCATCCAGGTGAGCAGCATCAGCGGCTCTGCTGACCGACCATTGAGCTTTGGCAATTGACTATAGGGCAGCTTTACATATGCTCACAGCTACGTACGCCAGCGACATTTCACTGCAGCCAGAATCTGCAAGGTGTGCCTGTGATTGGGCCAGCCTGCAGCTTCAGTCCCTCACTGATGATTTCAACCAGTTGCCACGCCTGATCATCATGCTAGCTCGAAAAGCTGCTTGGTTGTGGCACCACTGCCAGTGTGTGGCTTCTGTGCAAGCTGCAGGACCGGTATCATCTGCCACTTGCTTGCTGCATCACCTGCTGTTGCTGCTGTCCCTGTCCTGCAGACATCGTGGAGATCAAGCACATCATGTTGCCACCGAGTCCCCGGGACTTCAAGGACATTTATGTGGTGTTTGAGCTCATGGAGACAGACCTGCACCAGGTAAAGCTGCAAGTCACATGACCTGGCAGTCCCCTAGCATCTGAAATTTGGCCTGATCACCTGTCGGTCTGTTGGCAGCTAACATTCTCCTCAGCCAGCGGCAAACATTGTTCTTTGTTGGCTTGGAAATGTGCAAACAAAGTTGTCTCTGAGCGGTCCCTTCTGTGTCTGTCCCGCGTGCACGCCAGGTCATCAAGGCTAATGATGATCTGACACCAGAACACCATCAGTTCTTCCTGTACCAGATGCTAAGAGGGCTCAAGTACATCCACTCAGGTATGATTGCCTTTGCAGACAAAGTGGACAGTTACTTGCCCTGGTTATTTTCCCAGCAACCACGCATGACACCAGTGCTTGACCAAGGCATTGGGCGTATGCTTAATTCCTGAAGGGTTTTGCAGGACACATAACAGGTCATGGACTGCAGCTGTATCATGTATGTATATATATGTACATATCTCATGGCTGACTCATCCAGCAACCTGTTTTACAACCCCGCAGCCAAGGTTTTTCATCGAGACTTGAAGCCCAAGAACATCCTGGCAAACAGCGACTGCAAGTTGAAGATCTGTGACTTTGGCTTGGCGCGTCCAGCGTTCAATGACATGCCAACCACAGTGTTCTGGACAGATTATGTGGCTACCAGGTGGTACAGGTGGGTTTTATGTCCGTATGGGGTTTAACGGTGCCATCCTGCAATATTTTGCTGCATGAGGGTACAGTAGAATGTGCCTCGGAGTATCTGATACGACCAATCTTTGTGGTGGTGGGAACCAGCAAATGATAGGTTTGTGCCTGTGCTGTTGCAGGGCTCCTGAGCTGTGCGGCAGCTTCTTCGCCAAGTACAGTCCTGCCATCGACACTTGGAGTGTGGGTTGCATCTTTGCTGAAGTGCTGCTGGGCAAGCCACTGTTCCCTGGCAAGAATGTGGTGCATCAGCTGGAGTTGATCACAGATCTGTTGGGCACCCCACCACCAGAGGTCATCGCGAAGGTACGACACTTTTGTTTTGCAGGAACTGCTATTTTGGGAGAGCGGGACAACTGTCAAGTGGTTTGAGGGCCTCACTGTTGGCAGGCACCAGTGCAGGGTCTTTCGCCCCAAAAGGGGTGCCTGCTGTTGCAGGGACCAGGTGTTGCTGTCTTCGATTTGGTCATTGCTCCTTATGATCAGCATGCTGAGATGCTCTGTTGGTTGCATGCATTGCATCATCTGCAGGTGCGCAATGAGAAAGCTCGCCGTTTCCTGGCCAATATGCGCAAGAAGCCAGGGGTGGATCTGGCGGCTTGCTTCCCTCGTGCAGACAGGTGAGTTTGGCATGCACAGGAGTAGGGAATATTTGGGGTGTCTGTCTGTTGTATATGGGTGTCAATTGCATTTGGGGTCGTCTGGTGACTGTCCATGGGTTTTATCAGCGCTTGGGTCTGTCCATTAATAAGGAAACAACGTCCATGGGTTTTATCAGCGCTTGGGTCTGTCCATTAATAAGGAAACAACCATGTCCTCCATGATTTCAGGTACAAAATAGGGGTAGGTTGTATTGTCCTGTGGCCAAGCATTGGGTGTATTGTCATCTTCTCAACTTCGCTGTGTCTGCGACAGTTGATTTACCGCATCATTGATGAAGCAATGCCTCGACTGCCGCGGTGCAGTGGCAGTTGTTTGTATTGTTCAGCAGCTACCATTGACGCCAGAAACTGTCACTCTTGGTGTGCTTGCTGCTGTTGTCCAGGGGTGCTCTTGCGCTGCTACGCCGCCTGTTGGCATTTGACCCTGCTGACCGCCCCTCTGCTGACGTGGCCTTGGCGGACCCCTACTTCCACAACCTGCATAGCCCAGCACGCGAACCAGCAGCACAGGTAAGGCTTTTGCAGTGGCAATGAACAGTCACCGAGCGTGGTGCACGCGGGTGCGAAATGGGCGTTTAGCAGCGTGCTCAGATTGCAGGGCCATGGGCTTGCAGCAGCTGTGTGACTCGGCACGCATTGGCATGGTGGTGCATACCTTGTACTGCCCTGAAAGTGGCCGGTATGTGCCTCTGATTGCAGGCCATCAGCAAATTGGCGTTTGATTTTGAGAGGCGTAAATTGGCTATAGAAGAGGTTCGGGAGCTCATCTACAGGGAGATTCTGGAGTACCACCCACAGGTAGGCTGGGTGTGATATGGCTAATGAGGCACATGAAAGCAGCACCTCTTCACCACATGACTTCAGCATGCTGTCTTGCTTGTCTTGGTTTCTGAGCTTGGAGTAGTTGCTGGTTGTACAATGCCCACATCCCTGACATGCTGCTGTGGTATCGCAGGTGCTGCAGGACTACATGTCAGGAGGACGCCTGCCAACCTTCCTGTACCCAAGTGCAGTTGACAACTTCAAGCGTCAGTTCATGCACTTGGAGGGTGGCGGCGCTCCAGGTACAGCTCAGCCTCGCCCCAATGGCAGCAGCGGGCGGCCGATTGTGGCAGCTGCATCTTTGCCAAGGGAACGCATGGGGGAGTTCCAGAATGAGGCGGCAAAGTACATAGCAGCCCGCAACGGAGAGCTCCTCGCGCAGCAGCTAGCTGCGCAACAGCAGCAGGCCAACGCAGCCGCTGCGGCGGCTCAGCAGCAGCAGATGTTCATGCAGGCAGCAGCCGCAGCAGCCCATGCTGCAGCAGCAGGCAGTGGTGGTGGACGGCCTCCGTCAGGGATGGTTCCAGGTAGCAGTGCAGCCATGCAGCATCAGCAGCTATTGCAGATGCAGCAGCAACAGCAGGACGAGGAGCAACAGCGGCAACGCCAGCAGCAGAAGCTAGGTGGGCACCAGGTGGTTGACAGTCTGGGCAGTTGTGTGCGCAGCATGACTGTGATGGACTGCCATGGGGGTGGTAACGCAGTGCCCATGTCTTACCACACAACAGCGTATCCCCAGAACCCTATTTACAGGTCCAGCAGCTATCAGGTACAGTCGATGCAGCGCATGTAAGCTGGCCCTCAGCTGCAGCCAAGGGGTTCGGACATTTCTCTTCTGTTGGAATTTGGAGTGGTGTGAATGCTGGGATAAATTCACTTTGGCTCGTTGCGTGCTAACCATGTGCACACCCAGCACCTCATGCTCTGTAGTGGGGAGGTGCTTGTGCTGATATGTACACAGAGTGGGCAGGATGTTGACACTGGTCACGTGGAGAGAGTTTGTGTGGCTCATGGCCACAAGACGTGCTCATTTGGTCAATCTACAAAATAACATTGGCAGCCCTTGCTAAGGTGGGCGTGTGCGCTCCGTGAGTGGTTGATCGTCCTTGTATGTACAAGCTATTGTGTATCTGGGTGTGGGTGGCTGCTTTGTTTGATGCTGACGGTTTGCAGGAGAGAGCTGCAGCATGCTCTCCTGGGGTACCCTGCTTGCAGAGCCTGGAGCTGTCCTCTTGTGTGCTGCACCGCAATGTGTGGCTGGACAGCAGGCGGTCAGGGGCTGGCATGGATCTGGTGGTTGCTGATTGGCTGCTGCTTGCAGGATTCAGTACTGTGTACTGCGTGTTGACTTTGCAGGTGCAGGCGCAGCAACTGCTGCAGCCGCACCTGCTCATGTACCAGAGAATGGGTCTGATGCATGTTGTTGTACATATGGTACACAGTACACACATTACAAAGTGAGGGTATGGCCTAACTGTAGTGATTTGAGTGTCTATGTACTGCAGAGTTGCCCTTGTGTGTGGTGTTGTGGTGCTGCCTGTGTCAGCGGCATCAGATATGGTACCTGGCCATCATACCTGACAGAACTGAGTGAGAAGACAAAACCATATCGGTTGCTTTGACCCACGCATGCCTGCCGGCAGCTGGGGGCTCTATTACTTATAAATGCATCATGGTTGACTGGCGGGAAGGTCAGCAGGACTGCAGGTTCGTTTACAAACCATGGCGGTGTTTGACTGGTGCAGCTGTGCCTCATGACAGTGTGTAGGTTGTCTAAGCTGTTGGAACGCTATGTAGGGTAGCCGCTTACGCCCGCAATCAGGTTTTGAATGCTGTCTTTGACTGGCATATTCTTTTTCCAGTGGTTGGCAGCGCATAACGCCTTATTCGCTGTGACAACGGCTGCCGTAGGGGAGCATTGTGAACTGCCAATGAGCCTGACTGCAATTATGGGACTGTGCATTGCAGCAGTGGTCACTCAGACAACAGCAGCCTGCATGGAGTGATTTGGGGGTCTCAACCCAGGCAAATGTTGGTGTGCTTGGGTTTGCCGAGTGCACAGGGTGCTCAGCAATCTGCTTGTACATTGTGTGTGTTGAGGTTTTGGTCATAGTGTGCTGTGCCATGTTGTGCCCATGTATGCCAGCCACAGCACCTGGTCTGTCTGCTTCATACCATCGTCTAGTATTGTATAGTGTGCTCACTGATGGTAGCACGATGGCTGGCAGCAAAGTCGCAACCGGACTGTTGGCTGGGTTCAGCTGTGTGGGGCTTGGTGTGGTGGATAGCCTCAATGTGACCTGGTACTAAGCTCAACTTTCTGCTGGCATCCTCGATCACGAGGCCTTTGGAGTTGTCAGCAGCATTGTCAAGCAGACATCGTGTCCCTTGCACAGCTGCAGCAGGTTGCCCGCAAAATGCAGAACCACAGATGAGGAAGCCATTTCTGGGGCCAAGGCAGTTGTCTGAGGACGTATACAACTCTGCATCTGCAACTTGATGTACTGCATGTGCTGCTGGTCAAGGATGCTGTGTGATCCTGGTTGCTGCACAAGGCTCTTCTGCGTTTGATTGTCTTTGTGCCGGATGGTGCTAGTGTAGTTGACCTGGTCAACATGGCATATATCCAGCAAGTGTCAGTGTCAGGCCGAAAGCGTTCAATGCAGCAGCCAGCAGCAGGAGTTACGGGGTGCTGGCGGTGTACATTGGGGAAGTTCTGGGGTACAGGCATTGTTGCAGGTCAGGTCTCTACTGGGACTGCCTTGTTATTGTCTGCATGTAGCCAGTCCTCTGCAGTATAGCTAGGCTCCCCGATTCAAGCATCTTCTGTGTCTTGTAATAATTGATGAATTGCAGCCATGTGCATGTCGCTGTGCTGTTGGCATCCCTCCTGGAGCATCTGGTGCGAGCCTTGCTGCAGGTGTGGTTGTTTTCAGCCAGCTTCTATGTCAGCAGTGCGCATGGTTGGTTACACCCTTGCAGTAGGCTTGCGCAGTATATCTGTGCTGTTGTGCCTTTTGTGGTGGCAGTCTCGCCTGCTGAGTGATCAAGCAGCTGCCTAGCCCAACTCACGGCTTGAAATCCATCGTCAGGTAGTTTAAACCTTGCACATGTTGGTGACATCAGACACAAGCAGTATTCAATCTTGCGTGCTAGGCAGATGCTGGCGGTTGTGCAGTGCTTCATCTTATATGAGTTCTGTCCCTAATTATTCTATTGGTCTGCCGGTCTTTTCTGCAATTGCGGCAGTAGCCCTGTGGCTTGCTGTTGTGCAGGAGTGCGGGTACTGTTGCTTCAGTTGTGAAGATGAAAAGGAGCTCTTAACTGCAGCCCAGTCTGAATCAGACCTTGCGTTCTAGGCAAACCAGTCATCTTTTGCTCTTTTTGTTTTGCTGTTCAGGCAGATGCTGCACAGGCTGCACAGCCACATGGAGCTAATGCTCTCATTCTTGTTGCTGATACACATTGGGAGGGGGGCTACAAGAACACATGGATTCCTGGTTGGCTGTTTTTGTAAAGATGTTGAAACTCAAAACACCCTTCAGCCATGGCAAGTGATGCCAACTACAGAGTACTGCTGTTGACTATAGGACTCAATTTTTGGCGTACTCAGAGCAATGCAGCTGCACACCAAACTGCTCGTTGAGTGAATCACTGCGCAGCCTGTGCCGCCGATAGGAATCAGCCAGCCGCAAGGCTACTAGCCTGTAGTACACTATCCGGCATGTCAGTGTCACTGTGCTCAGCTAGGCTAGCAGTGCCGCCTGAAGGCTCTGGTAAACCACCAGTTACCAAATCCTTCGTGACGGTCACGGTGCCTGGGCAAACTTGGCCCTGACAGTAAAAGAAATTGAGCCATGCAACAAGTTGAGATGCAATGGCAAATGCACTGACATGCGTGGGGGGGACAATGTCAACTACCAAGCTCGGAGCGTTAGGGTGTTGCGCAGCCTGTGCCGCCGATAGGAATCAGCCGGCCGCAAGGCTACTAGCCTGTAGTACACTATCCGGCATGTCAGTGTCACTGTGCTCAGCTAGGCTAGCAGTGCCGCCTGAAGGCTCTGGTAAACCACCAGTTACCAAATCCTTCGTGACGGTCACGGTTCCTGTGCCAACTTGGCCCTGACAGTAAAAGAAATTGAGCCATGCAACAAGTTGAGATGCAATGGCAAATGCACTGACATGCGTGGGGAGGCCGATGGCAGTAAATGCTATGGCTGATGGTATCAATTATTATTATGCGTGGGGGGGACAGTGCCAATTGCCAAGCTCGGAGCGTTAGGGTGTTATTAGACAGACAAAAATACAATAAACGACCTCACAGTGTCTGGCGATGCAGCTTGACGGAGGCTACACCACACTTTGCCAGCCAGGCTGTGCGGAGACTCAGTCAGGCCCTGAGCCTCAGTCAAAGCTTGCTTGAAGCAGGCCAGAAGGTTGTTGTCAGAGGTGAAGAGAGGGCTGGCTGCTGCTGGAAGCTGTCATGGAGTCTATTCAAGCGTGGAGCACTGTGGTATGTGTGTTAATGCCCTCATGCGACATATTGGCGTTCAAGTATGAAGTACAGCAGACTGGCAGCGGTGGAGGAGCCTTATCCGGACAGTTTCTTGTCTTGCTGCACAACAGGAACCTCGAGAGCTGTGTAAGAATTTGCACAACGAGGAACACTGGCAATAACACCGTGAGAGCCACTGCAGAGGACGACATTCCGTACTGTCCGGGACCTCACCCGAATCTTATTGGGCCAAGGCAGGACAACAATAGTTGCCCTGCCGCAAATCAACACTTATAATAATAAGTATCGACGACGCAAAAGCTTACGATGAACTTTGAAGGCGAGCAGACACAGTTTACACGGTTACGCTACTGTAACGATGTTGTAAGCTCGCGTAGTCCCCAAGCCCTGTGATAACCTCTCGTATATTATGCTCTGCTTCTGGTTGCAAAGCGTGTCGCTTGATCAGTGTTGTACACAAGCTTCCGTTTCTCCTCAAGCGGTGGTTAGAGGCATCTAATCATCTGCGCCACATATATATAGTTGTGCGTAGCTTTCAAGATGGCACAGTCACACGTGATTGCTGTTGATGACAAGAAGCTCAGGGAGTTTGACCAGGCAGCGATGCCTCAGGTGGTTCCTGCACAGTCAGGCCTCGCCAACCCAGCTCCGCTTGGTCTATTGTGCTTTGGCATGACGACAGGTGTGCCTTCGCAGTTGATTCAGCGGTCGATTTTCCTCCCTGCCCAGTTGCTGTGGGTTTCCTGATTAGTCACCGAGAGCATCAATCGTATCAGTTGCATGCATGAGTGGATTGCGGCGTTCATCCCTGCTGTGAGTCACTCTGCAGCGTCGTATGCGATCAAGGCTGCGTCTCTAAATCTGGTTCAGCGTCGGTGGCCATCTGAATGTGCGGCTGTTCAGCACGGGGGAAGGCATCCGCTGTCTGTGATTCACACTGCTATTTGTCCCTGCCACTGCAGTCATGCTAATGTTCATTGAGACCAAGTGGGCTGAGGAGGCTGTGATCGCCTCAGTCATCTCCTATGCTGTGTTCTATGGTGGCTTTGGGCAGATGGTTGCTGGTGTATTTGAGGTAGGTATAGTACTGCTAATCAGCATAAGGAGACCTAGAGTCCGCAACATGTGTGCAATAGCTGCTGTTAGCTGCTTGGAGAAGGATTGACAAACCACCATACTGCATTGCATGCACCAAAGGTGCCCATGGTGTGTTGGGAGTTTTGCACTGATGAGATGGCGCTGCAGCTGAAGCATCAGCAACACATTTTGTTCCAGTGAGAAGCACGCCCTATTGCCTAGTGGCATATTGCTCACTTTCAGCAGGCTTATGAATTGTTTCTTCCCTGCCTGCCTTGCTGCTGCCACAGCTGATCAAGGGCAACACTTTTGCTGGTACTGCCTTCTTCTCCTATGGCGCCTTCTGGATGGCCTTCTTTGTATTGAAGTACATCACAGCAGCCTCCAAGGCAGCTGCGCTGGCAAGCAATGCAGCACCGGCCTTTGGCGCAAGCTATGCAGTAGGGCAGACTTTGGTCAACTGCTTATGGGGCGTCTTTACCTTTGGCTTCTTCATCCCCACACTACGCAAGAATGGCTGCTTGATGACCATTTTTGGCACCCTATTCATTACTTTCTTCCTGCTAGCTGGTGGTGTCTGGAACAAGGCCTGCGGTCAGGCTGCTGGATATGTTGGCTTCGTGTGCGGCTGCAGTGCCATCTACACTGCATTTGCTGAGATTTATCACGAGTCATTGGGTATTATGCTGCCAGGCCTCCGACCTGTACGCTTCATTTAAGCACACTGTGCTGCTTATCAGTTGCTGCTGATTATGCAGTAGAATTGCGCTTGTCTGCTGCTGCATTGCAGTTGGCGTCACATGACTAGGCTTCTTCTCTTGCACAAGCCAGCACGTTATGTTATTATTGCATTCTGGGGGCTATCCCAATGGTATTCAGTCATTGTTGATTGCATCAATGGTAGGGGAAAATCTTTGCTCACAGGCAGCACTTGGTCACCTCGGACAGCAGAGGTGGTGTTTGTTTGGTCATAGAACTCTCATCTGCACTTGCCTCTTGACAGCAAGTGATCTGCAGTTTGTGGATACTGATCGCGTTGGCACAGTTTTGCGCTTTGTGCTTTACTTTCAAAAGCAGCTGAGAGCAGTTGGTGATATTTGGGTAAGCAGGTTGTGCTCTTGCAGTAAGCACCAATATTTTCAGCAAGCAACCAAGATGGTTTTTCACATCTCAGCGTGTCCATGACAGTCCATAATCTTGATGAATATATCTAGGCCCACAAAGTGGCCATTGCCTTCTTACAGTGGGTGTGCATGATGGGCGCATGTTGCTGTTTTTGCCAAAACATGATGCATTGACCACTGCTTGAGTTTGCGCACAGTTGTTGTGAAGCTGGTCGTGTTATAGTATGCAAGGTTCAGTGTGGTTGCCACTCAAGTATTGGTATTGCGCATTCATTGACAGAACTTTTGGTAACAACATTTATCATCAACACAACTTGTGCTCATCATCTAATGACTAGATGGTTGTCCACGAAACATGGTGATTGTCTTCCGGGCAGTCCATCAACTCTAGTTGCAGTTGACATAAACTTGCCCACTGGTCATTGCAGTCTGCATGGCTGGATGGTGGATTGTTAGACAGTTTTGTCCTAGCTGGGTGTGAGACGTTGAGTGTCATTGGTCAACCTAGTTGACTTTTGGCCGGGGCAGTACTGGCCTGACAGTACTGAGACGTGAGCAGCAAAGCTGGCTGGTCATCAGGAGATCACCCCCTTGTACTTGCAGATATCCAACCGGATTGAATCTGGTTTCAGTTGCTTTTTGGTGTGCCCCCATGAGCCATCAGTTGGCTCCTTACGGGTGGACACCCTTGAGGTAACTTGTAGTAGTAGTAGTAAGCAAAAGCAACGTGTTAGGATGTTAGCAAAACCCGCAGGTCTAGTCACTTCTGTCAGGCTGTACTCCTCAGATGACTCTGAGCCTCGAGCCGGGCTCAGCAGCAGATCTGCCGTGGTGCTGCTCTAGAGCACAAGCACTGCTTGCTACGGTAGCATCATCATCCCTGGGTGGCGGCCCCTTACATGCCATGTGCACAATGTCAGCTCCAAATTGGTGAGGCTCGCCTGCTGATCCAATGTTGCATGGTTCTGTGGATATCTCTTTTACAATCAACGGTCTGATCTACACTGATCTGTACCTGTACCTGCCAGCAGACCCTTTAAAGTTCAACAAGAGCAGCTTTTCATAACAGCATTTGATACATTGTTGCGGCAACGCCAATCAATGGCGCTTGATCGGATCAAAATTCTGCGGGACAATGTATCTCTGCTGTAGAGCGGGAACCTGGCTGTAAGCCACTACCCGGGCGTACAGCCGTTCAACGCCTCCACTACCTACGTTGAAACTTGTGGCGTAGCTTGTGTTAGAGTGGTATCTGTTGCAACGGCAATCTAACGCCTACATGACGCCTGCGTGACAAATTACGGCCGTGTCATACTTCGCAGTGTGGCCAGTGTCTCAGATCGCAGGTGATTGTGCAACATCAAAAGTATGTTGCTTTGGATAGATAGTTGCTGGGTGTTACTCGCTCAAACATGATAGCAGAAATGTTCGGAAGCACCTCTGACCTGCGACCCTTGTTGGCGTCACATGCGCTTGATGATATTAGTGTTTGCGGCTCAGATGATGAAGCCTGCAGTGTCATCTGTGATCAGAACCCAGTTCTAAGCCCACCCAGCCCGCCAACTGGTGGAGGTGACGAGGCTGACCTGCTAGCTATCGTCACAGGCTCAGACCAGCAAGCTGCAGGCAGCAAATATTCATATACTGCTAGTCAGAAGAGTCGCAGGATTGCGAGCAAACCAGTACTGCAAAAGACTGCTAACGTCAGCATCACCCCAGCGAAACCCCTCAAGTGGCAGCTGCGACTAGCAGATCGGTCAACAGCAGGCGTGAACTTAGAAGCCCACTACCAAATACCGCCGAAGGTGCTGTTTGACCTGCTGGCGGACCCCCTACAGCATGAACGCATTTTTGATGAAATTGAGGTGGGCAGCAGGTGTTTGGAAGTTCAGATGTACATCATATCGTTTTTGTTTGCATTCGTTTGGCAGCGAATATGACAATTTTTCATCTCGACGTCGTCTTCTCCTTCAGACTGAGTATCTGATTGCACTGCCCACACTATGTGGTGTAATGCAGCAGGCAGGCCCTTTCGTCATTTGTTCGATTGTGCAGCAATGCCACATGGATGCTTGGTCAGATTTGTGCCGTTGAAGGCTGCTCAACGGGCTGCTGTATTGCTAGGAATGTTGCACGTATCTTACCCTTGATAGCAGCCCAAAGAGCAGCTCGCAAGGCAACTGACATGCTCGCACAAAAGACAGCCAATTGGTTGTGTGTTAAAACATACGAACCCCGGACTTGACTATTTCCGTGCTACTTTCTCTTGTTGAGATTTGGCTCAATCTGACGGTCATCTTGTCTGCGCTCTCCATGCTGATTACCCTTGAATCACAGGCTGCTGATGCTGAACTCTTAGAGGACAATGGGATTAAGAAAAAGTGGAGGTTGGATTACAGCGCTCGCTGGAGTTTTTGGAAAGTATCAGGAATTTGTGAAAACAGGTGAACATAGACTCTGTTGCTGCACCTTTTGATGTGTTCTTCATCACAGGCAGCAGTGTGGGCAGTGCCTTGCAGTCAACATACCCTTATTTTGTGGGCACAGCTACGGTTAACCTCGAACCAGCTCCACTGCAGTATCTGCTTCGCCAGTCCGGTCATAACAGGCTGAAGGAGGACCCAGGTATCTAATGAGGCGCGCTGATTTCAGGGCAGTCTGCAGAAAGTCATACAAAACTGGCAAGTGACCACCAGTGGCACTGCATCATTCTTTCCTGCAGACTTTGGATGTGGACTGATCGAGATGCTGGCACAGTCACATTCAAGTTGCGTGAGCCAGGTTTCCTGCGTCGCTACGAAGGCACTTGGACCATCAAAGCAGCCTGCGGCACACCCCTGTCAGCCTGTTATGCTCCCCCAGATGCTGTTGCTGCCGCCTCACTTAGCAGCAGCTCCAGCGGCAGCAGCAGATTCAGTAGCCCCAAGAGTTCGCCACCAGGAAGTCCTCGTGGAGGTGCAGGTAGCACCCAGGGTCCCGGCACACCAAGCTTGTGGGGCAGTTTCAGCGGTGTCAGCAGCTTGCACGGCACGGATGCGGCAGCAGTGCCCGCTGCCAGCAGCAGCAGCCATGATGGGATGGTGGTGTCCCCTCTGGCAAGTCTGAATATGTTAGATGCCGGAGCTGGTCTGAAGGGTGCAGTTGCCGCCATTGCAAGGATGCAAGCAGCATTCCTGGAGAGCATGAACAACAGCGCCACCAACTTCAGCAGTTTGGCAACCAATGCTGCAAACAGCCTCAGCAGCAGCGGCCTGGCAGCACTGCCACAGAGCATACCGAGGCCGATCAGCACCAGTGCACCAAGCAGCGACCAGCAGCCGCAACAGCTGCAGCGGCACTGGGAGCCTCGGCAGTTGCCAACGTCTTCTATCATTACTGCTGAGACCTTCACAAGCCCAAAGATCACCCCACCCTACCCGCTGAACAGTTTGTTGAAGAACCAGAGCAAGGGCCAGGTGGATGATATGCTACAGGGATTGGTGAGAGCAGCAGTAGCGCAGCTGCAGACGCAGCCCCTGCAAGGAGTGTAAGGATACGAGTCTGGGCTACATCCTCCTTCTTCCTCCCTTTCTGGGATACACACTTCATGGAGTAAAGCCTAGAAAAACTTGGATGCAGGGGAGGCGGAAATGTGTACAGAGGGATACCGGCTGGGCTGTCTGACAGACGGCTGCTGCAAGTTGCTGGGCTCTCAGATTTAGTCCGATATCGTAGCAATGATGTGGTGTCCTGAGGGCAAAACTGCATGGGCAGGCAGGAGTCCTCAGATGTGTTTGCTGCATCAGACATGCAACACTGTAATGTGTGTGTCACAGGGTTTGAGGTTCAGGGCGCCCCATGTTATGGCAGTGAATGTGAACAGCAGTAGTCCCTGGCGTAGCAGTGCTTCTTGACAGCAGCTGGATAGGTATGGTGCTTGGTCAATTGCATCGAGTCATGTTGGGCTGCCAGATACCATGTGTGTGGCTGTGAGGAATGTGGTAGTGTACTTGTCCAACTTGTGTCTTGGCAGCAACTGTGTGTGCCACTGCGTATGAGTTTACGTCAGCTGGCAGTAATGAACATGCATAAAACAACAATGTACATGCATGTTGGTGATACTACCGTAGTATCCCAGACTGGAAATCTCTGGCATATTTTGAGTGTTTATGGCATGAACAGTACTTCTGATGAGCCTGGCGTGTGGTCACCAGATTGACTTTGCATCTGGTGCTGGACGGACTGCTGTTCATTGATCACTAGAGGTCACCACCAACAAGAGCCTGAACCTTGAGGGCCTAAATCTGAGAAGAAAAGTGAATGTTATTGTTGCATGGTGGTGTACGTCAGGATGTGTGTTGTGCTGTTTGGTGGTGCTAGAGCTTGCAGTAGTAACTACTAGGCTTACTAAGCCAAGTTCTCTTAGCGAGGTGAAGTGTGTGATCATGCGTTGACACTCATTAATTCACTTTGTTAATATGCAGCTGGGTCCTGGCACACAGATTCCCATGAGCAACTCGATGGGCCCCTATGAGCCCCCCAGGCTCCTATGAGCGCTCCAGGCCTGAGGGCCTCAGGGGTGTAATTGTATTGTATCGTGTGGGGGATCCTTGGTCTTCATGTTGACCATCATACCAGTGTGATTGTGCTACATGATCATGATGATATGTGCTGCAGCGCAGCCCTTTTGCTAGGGGGCCAGTCAACGGCCGTCAGGTGAATTGCTGAGATCACTGATGGGAAGGCTTCACTTGTTACTTCAATCATGCTCGTTGGTAGGAAGGCGAGAAGAACAACACTGTACAGGGTATCCGTTGCAACATGTGGCTCATGGCATTGACATACTTTCCTCTGAGTCCAGGCTTCTGTTGTGCCGTAGAATGAAAGTCTATCTTTGCTGCCTGGGGGCCATTATGCAGTCTATGTGTTGTTAGGATGCTTCCTATTTGGGTAGGGGATTACTGCAAAGTCCAGAGCATAGCTTACTGCATGACAGCAGCACTGAGCCACCATCTTGTGGTGCTGATGTGGTGGGTTGCTAGCTACACTGTGTACCTGGCAGGGCGTATTCTGTTGGTTTTTTTGCAAGGTACCAAGGTATCATTATTGGATTTTCATCGGATCTCCAGGATCATGTATAGGCTTTGTGAAGGCTTGATACAACAACTTATTGCTTGCTAGGTCACATTGTAGGCCCATTACCTTCCTTGCTGCTTAGTGTGCCTGGCACAAGCTGGTAGATGCACTGCGAAAATTCATGGCTGATGATGATGACTTGCCAGCTTAATTATCATGTGCAGGCCCCACAGCAAGTTGCTCACCTGGTTTTGTAGCATTGTCCCTACATGCTGCTTACTGTGCAGTTCCCATCAGAGGTTGCCTGCCATCAGCAGTGTCACGACACCTGGTATCAGAACTGCTGCTGGCTTTGTCAACCAAGTGCTTATTGATGAAGCATGTAAGCAGTAATTTTCTGTACCAATACTTGCGTATCTCCTTCTTGTATCACTGCTAAGGGGTGTTGGTGGTATCGCCAGCCTGTACATGTTATTGTATTGTACATGCATGTGTTTTATTGGTGGCGGTCGCTTGTGGCTGCCATTATGCAGTCTCTACACAGGGGTATGTGTGTGCATTCCTTGCATTGTTGCATCATCTTGCATCAGATGTACTTTTTACATGCTTGACATTGCTGTGGTGGACGCATCTTGTTGTATTGCATAATGCTTAAATATAGCTGATCTGGCAGTTGTGACACACTGTTTGCAAAGATCACTTCTGTAGTGGCATGTATTATCTGCAGGAGTGTGAAAGTGCCTGCAAGGCAGTGACCGCCTCAAATTTGCCTTATGGTCTTGTGTGTTGTGCTACATAGGGGTGTGCACCGATGCATGCATTGATCAGTAATGGGCAGATACTGTTGCGCCATTGTGATATGGCATGCACTGCACCAGCAGTAGCCATGGTGAAAAAGCAGCAGCATGTGTTGTGCTTCTGTGCAGCACGCAACTTTGATAATTCTGTACTTGATCACTTGCAGCGCCATATCAGCAAGTGCCAGCAGCAGTGCTGGGTGTTTGTGCAATGCCTTGTGCTGCCGTGCACACTGTGTGATCATCAGCAGTGCTTTGAACCAGTGTCGTAATCTAGACTCGCCTAGCATACATCTTTGGCCTGCGATGCTCTTGGCCGAAGGGGGCCAATGCTTTTCTTCCTGTTGTCTTCACTTCTTGTTTAGATCTGCTAGGCTGGCTTGTGCCACGTACGGTATGCCTTGCTGGTAAGTTGGCTTCATTTCGAAGATCCAAGCGATGTCTGCGTGGATGTTGCAATTTTTACGATAGTTATGTCCATTTCGACACACAGACAATATTGACGGTGTAGAACAGCCACAGTGGCTGTCGGACATGCAGAATCTCAGGAGTTGCGTCCTGCAACCAACCACCTTTGGAGCATTACGCCGCTTGCAGGTCCGAGGAAGGTCAGTTGTGGTGACCAGCTAGAACTTGTGTGCTGACAGTCTCGTTGTGGTCAATAAACAACGTAAGCTTCGTCAGCAAGTTGCATCTACGACACTCGTAAATCCAGTGCCAGCCTCAAGCACTCTGGCCACCTGCAACCTGTCAGAACTGGACTCCGCATGATGAACAGCACCAACATCGCGAGGTGGCGGCCTGGTCATGTCACAGTAGACGGCAGACCTGCAGCAAGCAAGCGTGGTGTCGCTGTCTGCTCGCTGTGGTGCTATGCTCGCCCATCGACGTCAACGACGTCAATTACCGCAGCACACAACAGTATTTCGAGCCGTTCAGTGGGTTCTGCCGGTCGTGCTGCAACAAATGAATCTCCCTCCTGGCCAGCTGGTGGCCTTCTGCTGCCCTTCCCCTACAGCAGCAGCAGAAGTATGGGGAAAGTACGCTCTTTCAATCGCCCACAGCTGTCCGCGACCACAAGCTCTGCTGCTCATACGAACGGCACCAGCAGCAGCCAGCCCCTCACAGCAGTAGTGGTTGGCAGTGGCATGGCAGGTCTTGCCACTGCAGCAGCCCTCAGTGACCACTTTGAAAAAGTTACAGTGCTGGAAGCAGATGCACCCAAGGAAAGTTGGCACAAGTCTGTTTCTGTCACAGAAAAGGTGCGTGTTACTATCTCAACAAATTCTTGAGCGAGTGTGAGATGAAAGCTTCCAGTGAGTGAAACTTGCCAGTCCTCCTGTATGTCCAACGTGTACTGTGTTTGAGTCCGCCAACAATGTTTGCTAGTCCCTCTAGACAGATCTGTATGATCGCCCCAACTGAAATGACAGCAGCCAGCTGCAGTGCGGCTCCCAGTTTATTCACTTCACAGTGCAGTAGTAGGGCTACTACATATGGGGCTTACCGCTTGTGACATGATTGACTTCCATTACCCAGGACCCCCATGCCCGGCCAGGTGTAGGACAGTACCAACTGTTGCACGTCCTGTTGGCCAAGGGAGCTGCTGAAATTGACAGACTGGTGCCGGGCTACATTGATACCTTGCTGGAGAGGGGGGCTGTGAAGACGGACTTTCTGACTGAGGCTTTGTTTGCTACTCCAGCGTGAGTCACTAGTGACACCACAACATGCAGCGTGAGTCACTAGTGACACCACAACATGCAGCGTGAGTCACTAGTGATTGCACAACATGCAGCGCTGGGTGTCTGCTTGCTCAGCATGGGCAGGCAACACGGTCTTAGCAAGCCTGATCAGCAGCTGCTCTGGCTTGCAGCTGTTGATCAAGCTGAATTTCTTTTGGTGCAAGGGAATTTGCCCAAGCAGCCCACCTCTTGTCAACATTCAGCCGCACTAGCAAGTACGCCTGCTGCTGACATCTGAATATACTATGAATGCCCTGCTACATCATCACTCTGAGCTGGTTAATACTGCTGCTGCTGGCCCTCTCTGCATACCATCAGGGGCCCCTTTGTACCTGTCCACAACTCCAAGGAGCCCCTTCATATGGTTCAAGCATCCCGGCACCTCCTGGAACAAACCCTAAGAGATCTTGTCTCACAAAACCCTAGAATCAGCTTCTCATACCATATCAGGGTTGATGGTCTACTGTTCAGTGACGCGGCAGACGTCACAACCCCTCGCAACACCACTGCTGTTGGCGCTGGTACGGCTGGAGTGGAGAGGCCAGCGTCCGGTCAGCACAACAGCAGCAGCAGCGGCCAGCAGTGGGTGACTGGATTGCAGCTGTCAGATGGGAGTGCCTTGACAGCTGACCTGGTGGTGGTGGCCAGCGGCAGGCGGGGTGAAGCGACCAAGTGGCTCAGCAGTGCCGGATGGCCTGAAGCAGCAGTGTCAAGAACAAGCGCGAACTGTAGATATGTCTGCTGGTAAGAGTGATTGATCCATCAGTTGCTTCAGTCACAGGTGATTGTCGCCTGCTGTGGCTGTTATCCCTCATGCTACATGCAAATGCAGCTGTAAGTGTGGTATTGTTAGGGCGCACAGCAACAAAGAACCGTCAGCCATCAGCATAAAAATACAGGCCCTGTAATGTGAGTCACATTCAAACCACTAGAACTGCATTGCGTTCCTGCAGGCTCATGAAGATGGCGCCCGAGGTGGAAGCTAAACTGCCGTACAACGGCGTGTACTACCAGATGCGACCTCCCCATTTTGATACAGGTGCCTATGCACAGCAGATTGAGGATGAAACGTGGATTGCAACCATTGGCACATTTGACAACAAGGGGCCCAGGAGCAACATGGATGATATTCTGCAATACATGCAGGAGGTAAGAAGGTGCTGATTTTCTTGACACTGCAGTGGTTGGTTTATGTTGTGATACATATATCACTCAGGGCTGCAGTGGTTAGTTTATGTTGTGATATATATATCACTTAGGGTGGTGCCACCAGGAGGCTCCCCTGCTGTGCTGGAGACCAAAACTTCATGTGGCATAATCAAGGTGCACCTGATGATCATCGGTGATCTGATGATGCCTGGGCCATGCCACCAGAGTTATTGGTCTCCAGCACAGCAGAGGAGCCTCCTGGTGGCACCGCAATGTTGCCATTGATCTGTGGCACTGCAGGCAGCCCAGCAGGACTGCTACATGGCCGAAAAAGGTTCATGGGATACCAGATGTGTTGATGACACACCATGTTTGTTTTATGTTAAAGGAAAGAAGCATACTTTTTGAGGTGAAAGAGCTTGCCAGTGTCGGAATGCGATGACATCACCTCAACAAGCGCGATGAATGAACTAACGACTGACCTACGTACAGCGCTTTCAAAATAGCGCCGGAGGGAAGCGTGTGTGACGGGGTTTCCCAGCGGCGCCACGACCCCTGCCATGCCAACTGCAGACTGTATCAAAATGCATTTTGTTGTTCAGGACAGAAAGAATGCTGTCTTTCAGGACGACTGCAGAGCCACAGGGGGTGAATGCTGCACAGGGCGGCTGCACACCACCTGACTATCATGACTGAGCTCAGCAGTTATGCAGTGGAGTGTCATTACTAGGCTGTGTTACAACAAGGTTTCTGCCATAGCCTGACACTGATTATCCCACTGAATAACATGATGGTATCACAAACAGACCCTCTGTTGACTCATGATACGCTTGCATTGCTGCCGCTGCTGCTGTCCGGCTGCTATGCTGCTCTGTCCAATTGCTTCGCCCGCAGGTTCCCTATGTTCATGATGCCTACAAACTGTTCAAGCAAGGTACTGTGACGTCAGACGTGCATACATATGGCAGACTCAACAATATCTGGCATCACTATGAGCAGGTGGGTGAGACGGCAACTGATGTCATTTTTTTGCTGTAAGCGATATCGCAAGGCTTCAAGCAGGCTTCCATACAGAAGGATCCAGTCACTTGAAACACTCTGCTTCTACATCATGTCTGTCTTGATGGTAGCACCATCAAAGCCACCATGTATACAGAAATGGAGTGTTACTGCACACGCGACAAAGCATTGACAATGATATTAAGCACCTTGTCTACAAGGTTCTGAATGATTGTGCCACTGCATGTTCAGGTCCTGCTGCCAGATGGCCTGTTGATCCTGGGCGATGCCTACTGCACTTTCAACCCCATCTACGGCCAGGGCATGACAGTAGCAGCCCTGGAAGCTGGCATAGTCCATTCAGTACTAGAGCAACGTCGCAACAAGGCAGCGACAAATCCTACTGCCGCATCTACAACCTCCAGCGGCAGCAGCAGCTATGCAGCCAGGGTGTCAGGTCTTGCGGCTGACTTCTACCCTGCTGCTGCTGAGGTGGTTGGTGCCTCATGGCTGTTTGCTGCTCTGCGGGACTTGCAGTTCCCATTTGCCACCGCTGAGAACCAGGAGCTGACATGGAATCACAAGATGATGTTGGCATACGTGGACATGCTCTGCAAAGTGGCAACATTCGACCCTGAGGTAATATAAGTGATAGGAAAAGGGATATTCATCAGGATGGATGTCAACTTTTACTGCAAACAATGTCAAGCACGAGTATGGCCGTCTAGTGGATCCTTGAGAGCCTTGAGCAATCAACAGAGGGGGATGTGTGATGAGCAGTAACAGAGCTGCTAGGTGATCCTCCTGGCAAGTCTAAGTTCTTGTTTGGCTTCAACGGCCGGCAGCTAACAAAAGCATCTCTCATATCCGGTGAGCCTTGGAACACAAGGCATGCTGACAAGAGTTGCATACTTTGGCCCAGCAAACTTGCCTGCAGGGCTGACAGTTACCCCATCCAGCGTTGTGTTGCTGCTGCTGCTGTGCAGACATCTGAGGTCTTCTGCCGGGCCATTCACATGCTGGATCTGCCATCAGCGATGTTTAAACCCTCCCTTGTTGCCAAAGCCCTGGCACATCAGCTGCTGGGATGGCCCTGGGGTTTAAAGGCCGGGCGGACTTCCAAAACCCTGCCTGCTCAGGACTTGGGGATGCAAGAATTGCTGACCTCCAAGCCCAGAGCCCAGGCCTGATGCTGCTGGTCTGCCAGAGCTGGAGTCCCACAGCCGCCTGTGTTGTACCACGTGCAATCTGCACTGGTGATGTTTGCAAGCAATTGACAGCAGCTTTGGGTCGTATGAAAACTGTGAGAAGTATGTGTGTAGGAAATATCCAAAAAATAAACAGTAACGCCAGTGCATGGTGGATGACTGATTGTATACAACTCAAGCTTTAACTTCTCTGAATTGGGTGAATGTTCATCAACAGTGGTGTCCTGGTATCTTCCGACTGTAAATTGGCAAGTGAGTAGGTTGATTGCAGATTATGCTGATGTATATAGATTACGGCAGGGGCTTGCTTGGCTTTTCGGTTTGAAAACGGACTGGGTGCAGAACTCTAGTTTGCGTTTATTGCATAGCATCTTTGGGTCTGACTTGCATTATGCTATAGCTGTGGCATCATCAGAGTTGTGCATACCTGCGCAGATACACTGATGATGCCACAGCTATAGCATAATGCAAGTCAGACCCAAAGATGCATGCAGCGTCCATTCTGTTTTTGATATGCTTGATTTTCGTGGAATATCTATCAAGTGGCTACCATGCACGATGCACTACCATGCACGATGTGTTCCTGAGTGCTGGGCTGTGAGGTTTTATGGGGCATACCATAAGGCCTTGCTATGGTGCTTTAACATTTGCTTCAGATAAGGCGATGCTGATACTGGTTTTAACTTGAGAAGTCAAGTAAGGATGTGAATTCGCTCCAGAGTGCAAAGGAGCTTATCACGGGTAAGATGCCTGTTACACTCTGTGGCAGACACCCAGAACTACAGTATGCATACTATGGTGATGAATTAATCCGTGCATATGTTGATGAAATGTATTTGACAATGTCTGAATTGTGGCTGGATATAAATATGCATGAGTAGCGTGCACAAATGCATGCATTCCTATACACAGGCTCTTGCCAAGCTCAATTTTTTGTTAATAATGCACACTGGCATCATAGAACAGTTTGTCGCTTCACAACATTCCTGTGGCAATTCATCTCAACGATGCACTCCTTTCCATATGCACATGCTGTGGTCACCAAGGTGATGTCAGCACAGGTAGCGTGACATTCCCTTTTCACAGCGCATTGCTTGAGGCATTGTGCATCATTGTGTCGCAGCCTTAATTTGCCACTAGGCTTTGCAAATGCAGCCTTCTGATTTGTTCACGCATACAGGTTGTATGCATGTTTGTTGCTGGAAGACATCTGACCCATCTAGCTGGTCACTGCTTGAGAAAGTCCATGTGGCCTCCTGATAATGCTGTTTCCGGATTTTAGTGAATACATATCATGTTGCCATTTTGATTATTACTTGGCAGCCAGATGATTTGAGCCAGAATATGGTGCAATGCACATACTAAATGGGAGGCAAGCGGTGCTAACCGTCTTGGCTGTATCATACAGCACTTTGATGTTTGATAGCAGGTTCTGCTACGATCAGCTGTCGAGTTGCATAGCAACTACAGGAATATGCAATATTTCTGGGCGCTTTTCAGGCTCATATTCAAAGTCAGTCATTGCATGTGCTGTGCATGCATATGCGTGTGCTGTACGTGTGCTGCGCATATGCTGCTGGCACCAGATGGTGAAGGGTGTCCGGCATATTATGGAACTGCAGAACTTTTTCTCTATGATGATGGTTTCATGATGCTGTGGAGGTGTTCTCTGAAGTGATGTTTGCCTGTCAACTTGTATAGCATAAGCTATCTTTATGCTGGCTTCACCTGCGCTGTAGGTTAAAATGATAATTGCCGACACAGAACTGCTTGTGTATTCCAGAATACCTTGACAGGTATGGTTTTCGCGTGCAACTTGTGATTTAACATACATATGCGTGCAAATGCTTCTTTGGTCCCTGTCAAGAAGCTCAATGGCAGTTGATTCACTGCAGTAACTTGTCAGGTCAAAGAGGGCTGTTCATAGTACCTCTGCTGTCTGGGCTGCAACAGGCTCCACACCAGGCACCATGGTGACTGCCTGGCCAATGCTTGATAGTAGACATGGATTACCCAACATAATGTATAACACCGTGTTTGGTACTACTAGTTATCAACGTACTACACATCCCTTGGGTGATACGGCAGTCCCTGCTGTACATACTCACCTCTTATGCCCAAGTGGGTGCTTGTGAGATGCGTGCCATTCAGTGTATGCCATGACACGTGCTTGCATGCTTACTCCAATTGTGATATACGGTTGATTGGCATTTCACATCTTCAGGCAGAGCTATTGACCCATTCATCATGTGTATTATTCTCACACTTTTTGTACCCTGCATGATGCTCCTACGTGTTGAGTATACTCAAAATTATGAAGCTGCTACCTTTGCTGAAGGCCGCTGGTGCAGAATTGTAAGGCCCTGCAGATGCCAGGCGTACAGAGGCAGTGGAAAGTATGGCCTTACCGGCTTGCTTGCAGCATAACCGCATGCACTGCATTGGACGCCAGAGGTCTGACTGCTCAGCAGCTCGAGTCAGGCTGTACTACGATGTAGTACATCTCTGCATGCACAAATCTACTGCATGTTGCCATGGCTATCCGACAGACAGATTTGGCAACAGACGTGTGAATAGAGTTATCAACGACCCATCGTTGGATGGTTCTAGATGATGATTTACATCAAGCGCTGCTGCTTGTTCTGCATACTCTTGCACATCACATGTCGGTGGCAGCTAAATGCATCATATGGCAGCCAGGACAGCCCAGGCAGGCACACAGGGTGCCGCCCCCAACGAATATCAGCGCATTTGCCATAGCATTTCACCTTGCTGCATGGCTAAGTTTCTTTTACATGACGACCATCACGTGGCTCAGTGAGCTGACGATGGCAATCATCACACCCCAGCTGGTGCAAGACACATCAGGAGAGGTGGCTGCCAGGGTGAATCATCCCCCTGAGGATTAAAATTGGCTTATATGAGTTAGACTGCATGAGTTTCTTTGAAAGTGTTGTCAGTGTTTTGAATGGCAGCTTCTAAAAAGTTGGAGGAGGAACCAGTGTGGTATCAATATCGCCGGGCCTGTTGGAGGCCTCCTAGGTGATTTGTCTTTGTCAATGAATCAAATGCCCAGACAAGGTCAACATGGCCAGCAAATTGCAGCACTCCTTTTACGCTTGTTGGTTGCAGCGCCTTCCAGTCCAGGCCTTAAGTTTGACCCAGGCCTGAAATTGAGGATCTCTGGTCACTTGATGGTGAGGTTTGGCTGGAGTGTGAAGTTGAGTACAGTGCTGACTTGTTTTTCTATTGGACTCTGCTCCATTCCCTCAGGGGCAAGGTGGTACTACCTACTGGTAATACTGTATTACCTACTGGGTGGCCCTGCATGAAGTAGACACAGGGATGGCGGTTGTGACAGAACTTAGATGCAATAGCAGGTTCAGCATTTGCTGCTGACACGTACTAGTGCTGGACGTATCAGTACGGCTGCAAGTCGGCCTTGGATGACAATGACTCTCGAGATATCCTGTGTATATTAGTATATGTATGATATATACTTGTAGTGAAAGGGCCCCCTGAGGGTGGTCTAATCTTGGTGTGCCAGTGTGGCTGAGCCACCAAGTACATATTCCCAAAGGCCTTGCGGCCGGAAAGGGTTCTTCTTCTTCTTCTTCTTCTTATAGTGAAAGTGCCAAGACACAGGTCACAGGGCGTTCAAGAAAACTCAAGTAATACTTGGTGTAGGACGTCGATGACAGCCAAGCCAGCCCAGGCAGGCACACAGGGTGGCGCCCCCATAGCATGTCAGCGCCTTGCCATAGCAATCCAATATAGCATGGCTCATTTTGTTTTTCGTTTACTACTACAAGTTACGTCAAGGGTTTCCACCCGTAAGGAGCCAGCTGATGGCTCATGGGGGCGCACCAAAAAGAAACAGAAACCAGATTCAATCCGGTAGAATATCTGCAAGTTCAACTTGCAGGAGATCATCAGACTCAACCTCCAACTCAGACTCAGAAAGATCATGCAGAACATGTATAGGTGTATTTGACTTGCAACGCAGCAACCAGCACAAATGAACAAATGCAGCCACAAGACGCTTATCTTGACCCATGAAACGTGCCAAATGTACACCAGCTGTAGTGATAGAGTGATGCAAGGTGTCATGGCCACCAAACTGCTCAAACAACCGGGGAAAACAGGGCCGCACTTGATTGTACAACTTGCACTCAAAAAGCATATGAAACTCATCACCTCTGGAACCTGAAGCACAATGTTGACAGTGGCGCAATTGTCTGGGCAAACGTTGTCCTGTGTTAGCATCAATAGACCACCTACCTGTGGCAACAGGGAGGTCATGTGCACCCGATCTAAAACGCAACAGGGATGACATGTGTGCTGCATTGATACCTGCTGTACGTTGTATATGCAAAGGGCATGTGGTGTACCTTTCATCGCCTTCCAACTCAGGTGAACAGGTGGAAACCATTTATCATATAGAGAATATAAAACTTGTTCAGAAGAAGCGGAGCGAGGGTCAGGCGGCAGATTAGACCACTTTTGAAAGATTCAAGAATCAAAAAGACAAGCCAGGGCGTCTTTTACAGCACAAGCCAGGGCGTCTGCCGTAGCTTTCAACTTGTTGCATGACGCTATTGACAGCTGGGTATGCCACTACGTGAAAGTAAACTTACGTGAGCTTCTCTAGAGTACAGGTCTGTACGTACGTGAGCTTCTCTTCAAGGTAGAGGCTTTTCAGAAGCCTGGCAGGGCGTCCTGTCCCTGCAGCGTACCCGCCAGGGTCAGGGTAGCCTATCCTAGGCTCCTTGCACCGCGCGCCAGCGCTGGTGTACTGATTGTGATTTTGTTAGACTGAAACCGCGTCGACTGGCCTATACGGCCAGCATCGCGCACAATATTGTTCAACACCTCATCAAGTCGGCCACTGATTGGCAAATAACTGGTTATAACATGTCAAGGATAATAAGGAGCATCGCGACAAAGGCAACTGCGGCAGCTGCAGCTGCTGGGAGCAAAGGGAGCAAGTTTCAAAACCCACCAAGGGTTCCTGACAGTGACTTGAGTCTCCATTAAGCGTAACATCAAGGGGCCATTGAATCGCAATTTGCTGACCACATAAGCAGTGCGACACGTTGCCTAGTACTAGTCTGCAGACAGTATTGTACAATAATTTAATTATCTGTACAGCGCTGTCTGCAACGGGCCTATTGTTGGACTGAGTTGCAACCGAGTACCATTCTTAAGAACAAGCTTGTTCGATCATGATACAACATCACCAGCCGGCAGCAGTTGGTACTACTATAGTAGCTAGCGAGTTAACATTGCCATTGGCTCCTCCAGATGCTCAGCCGGCAAAGTTGGAGACGCTGTTGCCCAGCCCGACTCCTGCTGGTCTGATGGACGTTAGTGAAGCCAGCAAAGACAATGACGGTGACAATGTGAGTCTTTATTGCTTTCAGGCCTGACCTAGGTAGCACTCCCATGACAACAGCCCCCCCCCCCCTCCCGGGGCCGTGGAGACCTGATAAGAATGAGCTCAATCGTTGTTTCTTGTAGCTACGTACAGTATATAAGAGCTGTGTTGCTCTGCAAGCGAGTCTCTCAGTACCTGATGGTCACACGATATGACAGTGAATGCTCATTCGGCTGCAGTCGACTGTCAAGACGTCTTGACTATGCTACAGGCCAGCATATATATAAAATATATATCTTGTGACGCCAATTGACATTGATCTTGCAAACGTGTCGACAGTACTGACACGGTGTCAATGACAGTGCCCAATGTTGTTCTGTGCAGGTCGGAACCCCTTTTGAACTGACATGCGTAAGGCATGGCCTATCTGAAGACATAGGGCATTTTCGTCATCAAATGGAGGATGCCGCAGTTGTACTTGATGACCTCGCAGCAGAGGTGAAAGCCACAACAGGCACGGGTGCCGGCAGCAGCTCCTGGCCAGAATTGACTGCACTCTATGCGGTAAGCACAGCCGCTGTGCATCGGATGCATATGCTGGTGTGGCCACCTTGCATACTAGGCAACAAAAGAAGTCAATGTGTGTCCGGCACAGAGTCCGACATGCACCATGATAGTGCACCGTGATTCATGATATCTGATGCCTACTAGGCCTAGTAGGATCAGGCCTGATCATGATTAATGACACAGTAACTGACAATCGATGGCATTTGTGGCTATATTAACTTCTCAAAGTTTCGATTAGAAGTTTCAATCATTCTAATGACTGTGGGTGCCCTAATAGGCCCTAATCAGATCAAGTTTCAGTACTGTTAGATAGGAATCATTCAAGTTTGAGTTGTTGGTGCTTTGTATTTCAGACTTGAGTACTACGAGTGTCACACAGCCTTGAATGCACGCAGTTGCATTATCCGCCACACAATTTGTGACTTGTTACAGTGGCTTTGCACTTCAAGTGCAGCTGAGCTCCTTGTCGCAGAGTGTAGCTCATTGCAAGGCCATCAGCCGTTTTAAATCTGTGCCATACATCGTGGCATGTATATACTATAAACAGACCAAGGCTGCACTACCTTTCTTCAAGAAAGGCCGAGTCAGACTTGGAGGCATGCAAAGCGGCTCACAAAGTTATTCTGAGGTTTACATCTTTCAAGGAACATGCTACAATATTGAGAATTCTATCACGTCATGGTATGGTATGGTATGCCTAGCCTATCGGCTGAGCTAAGCCTACCATAGCAAGGTTTAATAAGTTGGTAAACTTTACCCCGAAGCCTGAGCTGAAGGCTGCCTGCTATCTCAAGACAGTCACTGTAGTACTGAGTAGCCTAGGCTGGGCCTAATGCTTTGCAATCATTGAGGGGGACGGTCCCTGTCCAACATCAGGCTGATTGTCAAACCTGTCAAATATTATGGCACGTTCCCGTCACCAATCACTTGTTACTCATTGTTTCAGGTGTTTGATGGCCATGGTGGGAAACATGCATCTAACTTTGCCGCTGAACGCATTGTCAGATGTCTCGCCGCTAGTGAGCATTTTCCTTCTGACATGGGAGCAGCTCTGGTAAGTTGTTTGTCAATGTATTATATGCCACATGATGTATACCATACACAGTGTGCCAGACTGCACTGCACTGCAATTAAATTGGCCGCCAAATTGGCAAATACCATCATGGCGTGAGTCACGCCAGCCTGGCAGTACCATTGTCTGGCCGGCTGTACCCCAGCAAGCTGCATTGCAGTCATCTGGGGGAGATTGTGGATGCCAGAGTGTCACTACACGGGCAACCCCCTAGACACACCACCACCCTTGGTAGGGCTGTGCGGAACCTACTAAGGGCTTACTAAGCAAGAGTAGGCCCTATTTCTGCTGAGAGATACTAGTAGTATCTCTCTGAGTACCAAACCCTTGTAGGCTGAAGCCTTACTTATTGCAATGATGTTTACTAGTCATTGGCCCAGCCTGGCTGGGGTCATTGTCAATGGCGACACTGTGCTGCACACTGAGCCATGGTACAGGGGACACAGGGAGATTGAATGGCATTTGACACTAAAAGGTGTATGCCATACAGGGCGTGCCTCAGGGCAGTGCCCAGCGGCCTGCGGTTGGGCCTGGCAGGCTGATAATAGCGTTAATCGTAAGTTATTGATGATTTGCCTAAGATAGAGTCTCAGACTCTGCTTGAAGCCTCCTTGCCACTGCCAACTGCATGGCATGCGATTGGCAATGATAAGGGGGCTTCAAACTGCAAAGGCTTTTGGCAGACTCTGTCCTCAAGACAAGTTGCCAATTCGCATATAGGAAAGGTATCTTGTGCTTTAAAGCAAGATTTCTAACACCATCAACCAAAGATGTCCAGCGTTGAAAGACCATTGGCCGTCAGACGAGTGACTCTTTGAAACTTTCTTGTCTTGAAGACAGCATCTGCTTCATGTTTGCATGCTGGTGGCTTGTCACTGGTTAGCGCTGTGGGAAAAAAATCTGGTGTCATGACATGCCCTGCTGAGCCTGAATTGCCCGGCAATGATTGTGGACTTGGCTCATCAGCCAAGCAACGGAAACCGGCCGAGTTTGCAGCAATATCACCTGACTGGTTCGCGGCATAGCTCACCTACACTTCAGTGCCACTCAACATCAATCCTTAGGCTGCACAAGTACAAATTTTGTACTTGTGCGCCACAGCGCCGTGGTCAGGCTGGCCACCTATGCCCGGCAGTGGCATGCCTATGCCACTGGCATTGAAACTGTGATGGGTTTCAGAATATTGTTCGTTAAATTCTCGAAGGGTTTACTGACAATGTTTAACACTGTGTCAACATGTACTTCCAGCACACATCTGCAATGCACAGAGTGCGAATGTGTGCTGGAGGTACATGTTGACCACGCACCATGGTCAACAGTGGCAGTGTCTGGCGATTTCCTGCCAGGAAAAGATTAGTAAAACTTAACCAACGTTTCTTAATACAACCTGTCTGGAGGAGTGCTCTTGGAAGCACTTTGAAAGGTTTCTGCGCCATTATTCTGATCATGTGCAGAGGGATGCTATCCTGAGCATCGAGGCGGAGTACTGGGATGATTACTCACGCCATCCGTTTGCGCAGCATCCCACTTACAGATACGATAGTGCAGGCACTACTGCTTTAGTAGCAGTAGTTTGGGGAGACACTTTGTACATTGCAAACGCAGGTGAGGCATCTTGACAGGGGATTGGGATGGAACCATTGTTGGCCTAAAGGCTGATCCAGCACAGCCTGCACTACAGCCTGTAGTAGTGCCTGTGCTGGTGACCAGGATATGTGATTGCAACTCCCAATGAACTTCATTGAATGCCCTCATCACATATTTAATCATTGTAGTACTGTACAGCCACTGTACTGTAGGGCTTGGCAAGCCCTTGTGCTGTAGCACGGACCGTCCGACGGTCCTTGAAATTGCGCTTGGGCTGTGCTGTGCAGGTGACTGTCGGGCTGTATTGAGCCAGCAAGGCAAAGCTCTTGTTCTCACTCGCGATCATAGGCCAACAGATCCTGAAGAGGAGAAGCGCATCACAGCTGCTGGGGGATACATCGTTGGCCGCGGCAATCAATATTGCCGTGTTGGTGGTGTCTATAACGTTTCAAGAGCCATTGGGGACTTTGGATGCTATCCGGAACGGGGGTGTGGCAATGGCCTCTTGAAGGGCGACCCAACCATAGGTGAGCCTCCAATCAACTCACTCATGTACGTACATATATGTATATATGCAGCCTTCACTTCTTGCCAAGCCTGGGCAAGTGAAGCCTTCACTTCAAGTTGAAGATTCTTCAAACTGCTAGCAGCGGCTTATAGTTGGGTCAAACTTAGCCCTGGGCTGGGATTGACCATCAGAGAACCTACTTGATAGATGATCTACAATCAGCTATCACACGACGGTCCTAATAGATGGCTCACTGAGCCATAGTATTTCCAGATGCTCAGCAGAGCTTCAATGCAATATGGGTTACAGGCAAATCCTGGCCCTTGACAGCAGAACCAGAAATCGCACAGCACAAGCTGGGCCACCAGGACGAGTTCATGATCATGGCATGTGATGGCTTCTGGGATTATCAGGGTTGCGAAGCTTCGCAGCGGCCTGTGGACTTGGTGAGATCATGGCTGCAGGAGCACAACAGCCCACAAGAGGCTGCCGAGCAACTGATGAAGGAAGTGTTGCCAAAAACCTGTGACAACGTGACCATTGTGGTGGTGTGTTTTGGCAAAAATCCACCTGAAGGAGCTGGCCCAGTGAGCGGCTAACTGCCAGTGGTAGCACCACCAGTGTTCACACCACGTCACCAGCAACGATTGCCTACTTGGGGCACAACTTGAAGTCTCAACTCTGCAAAAAAACTCTGCAAAATTAGTGTGGTAAGTTCTGCTATCTGCAGTTTGCATCGCCCAGACTCTGGACTTCTGCGCCGCGAGTAGTATTCCTGGCAGTAGGTGATCCGAAGGAAGGAAGGAAGGAAGGGAAGGAAGGAAGGAAGTTACCCTTTCCGGCCGCAAGACCCATGAGAGAAGTACTAGGTGATGTGATCATCAGTGGCACTGTGGTGGGCGAGTGTTAGCCCAAAACCCAGTGCCTCTGCTTGCCCCGTGGATGTTTTAACTGGCACGTCGGGTGATGGTAAAGTGTATGTTACATGGCAGCACTGGCCCATCAGGAAAGCCACAATGCTCATGAGAGCTCTTTGAAAATCATTCAAGCGTCAACTGAACCTGAAGATCCTGGACAGCTCATACTGGGCCATGTGGCATGCCAAGTCTTGCAACTGGCAGAGGCTTCTGTGCTCAATCTTCACAATTGAAGACGGTGGCCCACCGTCTTCCGTAGCAGCGCACAGCCTGTGACACTACTAGCCTCAGGCTGGCAGCACTGCTGCAGCATTGATGGACTTCATCATACTCATAACAGTTGCCAATGACAACTGCATGTGAGCTCTTATGCAGGTGTGGATGATAGTCCTGTCGTGGCTCCAAGCCTTACTGAGCAATCCTGTGGTTTGTGCACAGTAAACATTACTGTTATAACTATCAGTCACTGTAGTGTGCTACCACAATGCATCGCAGTAGTGTACTACCACAATGTATGGTACGGTATGGTATCGTTTGTTCTAAAAGTATGTACTGACAAATATGGTATTGTATAGTATTGTTCGCCCTAAAATTGTCATATTACTCAGTAGTTCTGACAAACTGTCATTGGTTTGAAATCAATGACTGGTTTATTTCAGAAAGTTCTGAGACTATGAGTGGCTGCTGCCAGTAGGTTCCTAGTAACGGCCGCCGTTGGCAGCAGGTACTACCTGAGTGCAGCTGCCAGGATCAGCTCCGAGCCTTCGGCAGGCCAGCAGCACTGCTAGCAGCAGGAATGACCAATGACATGGCTGCTTGTAACATATCAAATATGCAGTATATTGCAGCAGGAAACACCTACGTCAGTGGATTGTCTGCAGGCTGATCCCAGATTAATGTGACGTCAACTTGCCGATATGGAATATCAGAGTGTTGTTATGCCCAGCCGCTGGCTAACATTACCATGGTGGTACCTTCACAATTATGATCGTATAATCATGCACTCCGCCTTGTTCGAAAGTGGATTGAATTCACTGGGTAGGTTTGAGGCGCGGGGCCGATGGCAGTAAATGCTATGGCTGCAAAGTACTGATTATTATTATTATTATTATTATTATTATTATTATTATTATTATTATTACCATGGTGGTAACTAACCAGAGATGGGCCATCTTCGGAGGCTGCGTCAACACATCCTTAACCTTGCTGAATACACATACATATTCAAACAAACGTACATCCCAACAGGGACATCGTACACTCCCAGCCGCGTTCTTGTTCCGCACCAGCTTACAGCACACATTTAGGGGCCCCACTCTACAGGTACGCAGCATATCATGCATGTTAAAAC
>JABEVS010000301.1:0-25197 GCA_018290735.1 Coelastrella sp. MACC-549
GTAGTAGTAGTAGTAGTAGTAGTAGTAGTAGTAGTAGTAGTAGTAGTAGTAGTAGTAGTAGTAGTAGTAGTAGTAGTAGTAGTAGTAGTAGTAGTAGTAGTAGTAGTAGTAGTAGTAGTAGTAGTAGAAGAAATATACACAGCATTACAGCCAAGGACTTCTGTACAATGCACTGTACACACATGCCATGTTGCTGGTTGTCACAGTACATATACACACGCCTTGTCCGAAAGTGGATTGAATTCACTGGGTAGATTAGAGGCGCGGGGCCGATGGCAGTAATGCTATGGCTGCAAAGTACTGATTATTATTATTAGTAGTACATATACACACTATATACTGTGCATAAATGCACTGTGTATGTATACTGTGACAGGACACAGTTACCTGTTGCATTTACTTGCCCACAATGGATGCATAAGAAAACCATCATCAAGCAAACGGCACCTGCACCAGCTGCTGCCGCCTCACAACCTTCTTACAGACTGGGCAGACCACGCCCCTCAGGTTCACGGCAAACTGCTCCACCCAGCAGCCATAACACGCCATGTGACCACACCCAGCCTTGTAAGCAGCAGCCATAGGAACCTTCCTGCAAATGCTGCAGGGCTTGCAGGACACGCCAGCAGCAGCACCTGGTGGCAACCTCGAGCCACTGGCAACCTTGGGCACCTGTCCTGCAAGTGGTCTGCCTGGGTTTGCTGCAGGACTGCTGCTCCTGCTGTTGACGCTGCCTCCACCAGCAGCAGCACCGCCACCAGCAGCAGTGGTGCCAGAGCCCATTGCAGCCTTAGCAGCCACTGCTGCTGGCTTGACGCCTTGCTGCTGCTGCTGTTTGTGGTTGTTGCTTGTACTGCTGCTGGTTTTCAGCTTTTTGACTGCAGCAGTGCCATCCAACTGATCTCTGACTGATCTATCTGCCCTTTCAGCTGCCTGCTGTTGTCCCTGACTTGATCTGCTGGCTTTGCTGCTGCTTAACCCTGCCTTGCCAACAGCAGCTGCAGCAGCAGCAGCAGGCATTGTTGGTGGTAAAACCTTGCTGCTTGCTGCTGCACTGCGCTTGACACCCACCACACTGGTGCTGGGCTGCTGCTGATTCTGCTGCTTGTGCCTTGTGCCCTGCTGCAGCTGTGACGCTGCAGCTGCTGCTGCTGCTACTTGTGTATGCGTAGCATCTCCAGTGACAGCAGCAGCAGCAGCAGTGGTACCTCCTGCTTTAACTAAACTCCTAAACCACACCTGATCTTTCTGGGGCATGAATGCTGCAAATCCAGTCAGCAAGTGTCGCGTACTGCTGCTGCTGCTGGTGCTGCTGCCAAGTGCTGCTATAAGCCCATCAACAAACGTAGTCAGATCGCGGCTGGACCTGCAGCATGAAAAAAACAGATACTTCAACTTTCATTATGCGATATAAAGATACATATCTACCATAAACATAAATATACATAATCTAATATGATAAAATTGACTCTTGGAGTCAGACGTTGGTAATTGTATGCATGACTGCATTGTGAGCTCTGCCAACCTCAAGCCCAGCCAATTTCAATGGCTCGTTCTTTGTATTGGATATATATCCGACGATATCAATAACAAGGACTGCTTCATATTGAAGTATAGTACAGAATTAAGCAGCAGATGTACCTACAATGCAACTGACCAATGCCCATTGGAATGTTCTGTCTGAGTTCAAATTTTATGCAAGAGTGAAGATGGCATAGAGACCCAGACATCAAGTACTAGCCTCCTGTTGCTGCTTTTGCACACAAACTATAATATACTAAACTCCACATTGGAAACAAAAGCAGGCAGAATTGTGCACAATGAAAGAAAGGAAAGGAAAAAGTAAAGCCAGCCAGTGTGGCAGTGGTACCTGTAAGCTGTGAGCAGAGCCTTGACTGCTGTCATTTGTTCAGCCGGCAACTGCTCCTGAAGCAACTTATAGAAGGCCTTGGAATCCCGCGGGACATCACTGCTGCCAGCAGCAGCAGCAGCAGCAGCAGCAGCAGCATCTGGCTGTTCACCACCGCTGGGTGCTTGCAGCTCAAGGCCTAAACCCTGCTGCTGCTGCTGCTGCTGCTGTTTTTGCTGCTCCATTTGTGTGCTGTTCCAGGTCTTCAGGAACTGCCCCATTCTCAAGGGCTGCTTGCCATGTGGCCGGCTCTGCTGCTGCTGCTGCTGCTGTTGTTGATTATCGTCTGCATGTACAACATGAGGACCCTGCTGCTGCTGCTGCTGTTGTTGTCTAAGCTTGTGCTGCTGTATCAACCTTGCTGGGCCAACTATATTGTCACCTGCACCATTACCTGCTGCTGCTGCTACTGCTGCTGCTGCTGCTGAATCCTCAAGACGTCCTATGCTGTCTTTTCTACTACTAAACCCTGCCTGGGTTTCATCATATCTGGGAACTATACTACGCTGTAGCCTAGCTGCTGGTTGCAACCTGCCCAGCATGCTGCCACTGCTGCTGCTGCCGATGCGCTGCTGCTGCTGCCGCTGCAAGGCACTGCGTGCTGCTGCTGCTGCTGGCTGTATGTCAGACAGCAGAGTGTCTAACTGTGAGTCTGATGCTCCACCAGCAGCATCTGAGTTATGAACGATGCCGAGCACATCAATTGCTCGAGGGACACTTGCCAATTGCAGCCGCCGCTGCTGCTCAACTCTTGCTGCTGCTGCTGCTGTCGCACCGCTGCCAGCAGCAGTGTGGCCATCTGACCCCCCTACCAGTTGGAATGCAGACATCCACTGCTGCTGCTGCTGCTGCCCATTGGCTGCACTGGGCTTGCCTGCTTTTGCTGCTGCTGCTGCTGAAGCCATTAGGTCACCTTTATCCTATAATACACAAGTTTGAACAACTTATAATAACAAAGTGTGTACAGTGCATAGTAGCACTGTAACAGTGCTAGAGGTCATAGACTCAATTGAAACTACAGCAATTTGTCTGATCATTAGCATATTTTACAAAGACTCTGAACTCTGCAAGTGCTGGCGTACAGATTCAAAGACCAAAACCAACAAAACTTTCATTTTCACAATGAATTCGGCAAACTATGTATATAATATGTGTACTGTTCTCACAAGCCTTCCATCTTCTCCCACCTTGAAGAACTTTGTCAGGCTGCCTATAGCCGCTCCAAAGCTGTTGTGCTGCACGACCTGTTCCCTCAGCCACTTGCTCAGCTGCCGCTGATTCTGCTGGTACCCAAACCGCTCATCAGCCAACAGCACTGCCCCATAGTCCCACCGGTGACGAATCACTCTCCCCATGGCTTGATTCACAGCACGAAGACACTGCTGGACATACCTGCCAGCAGCAGCAGCAGCAGCAGCAGCAGCAGCAGCAGCGGCAGCGGCAGCAGCAGCAGCGGCAGCAGCAGCAGCGGCAGCAGCAGCAGCGGCAGCAGCAGCAGCAGCAGCAGCAGTGGGAGTCATTGAGCAGGCAGTTGCCGGCTGAGCAGCAGCATGTGACCGGCCGCCACCCAGCCCTCAGAAATCCAAATTTTGACTGAACACTTCAACAACTTGTCATAACATTTTCAATCACTGTGATAACTGTGTACTGACTGAAATGCAGAATAAAAATGGTCTATGATATATAGCGGATGATAATCATCAACACATGAGTAGCCATTATGAAATATTTGCAGCATTGCAGCATTGCTGCACTGATGAGAATTCTCAACTCATCAACTTTCATTTGAACCAGCATCTGAGTTTAGCACCTGGTCAAATACCCATATAATAACTACATGGTGATGAAGTTGAAATGATGTATCTATACAGTTATCATAGATTATATTATTAATAACGATATTTTGAAGTTCATTATAAAGATTCACAGCCGTCTCGCACACCATTGTTCTCCTGAGAGTCCCCTGCCGCCCATGATGCCTTTCTGCCCGGCGGCCGCCTCCTCATCCAGCAGCTGCCTCTGCAGTCTGACATGAGGGTCATGGGCAGCAGGGAAGGGCAAGCCGGTGATCACAACACCTCGACCAGCCCTGTCACTGAAATCTATGCCCTCAGATACCTGTGTGCACACATGATGCACATAGTATTATGTTATGTATGTAAGATATTTCATTTTTTTCATTGTGATGCATGTGGGATATTGTTACAATATACATTTATAAATAAACCAATTATTCAAAAGTTTTGAACAGTGATAAGCGAATTAGTAGTATTTATAAGACAGACTCTTGGTGAGTTATTTGGTTAGTGAAGACATAGGCGAGCAATATTGATGCCACTTACACTAAGGGTCATGTATGTATAATTGTGCCATGTGAACAGCAAGCTGTCCTTGGCAAAGAGCCAAACAAACAAGTACACAGCAGATAAAAAGAATTAAATCTGCAGGTCAACAGCGACATGAAAGAGGCAAGCACCAGCATGGCACAATTGTTATTTTCCGTTTCTCATCATCATTGCACTGCATATTATGCTGGCTGCTTTCAGAAAAAACATCTCAGACATTAGTAGTACCATTATCATACTGTAAGTGGATAGATCGTGCCTTGAAATTTTTTTTTCAAGGCCAGCGTACCTTGCCCCTGCACACCGCAAAGAAGACCGCCCCTGTGCCGTTAGGGTCGTCCAGCTTCTGCTGGTAGTCTGCTATGGCTGCTGAGAATGCACTGCTGGTCTTGGGCTCAATCACCGGCGCCTTGTGCCGAAGTATCCGCTCCCAGATGGTGAGGCCGCCGGCTGCAGGGGAGGATGAGCCACACACAGCAAAAATGAATAATAAAAAATATGCAGTTGTATATGTATGTAATGTATATATTTATATACAACCTTACTTCAATTAAGAAGATGGCGTGTGGTATTCCTCAAAGACATAGATCAAAACATCAAAGCCATGAAATTTCGGGGAAGGTATGTAAGGTGATGTTCAAATTCATAAAACACAGTAATGTTATAGCAATTATGAATTTATTTTATAGTTTTTGGGGGTATATTTGGGTCTCACCTGTACCGCTGCTGCTCTTCCAGTGGTCCAGGCATGATTGCAGCAGGCTGTAAGCCGGGAAGAAAACCAGCAGGCCATCAGGAACAACACGAGCAAAATTCACAATGGCATGGCCAAGGTCATCCTTATACCTGCAGGAACAAACAGACAATTGACAATAACAAATTTGAAATTTAAATGAAAATATTAAATAAGAATTCATACCTTCTTGTGTTACGTGTCATGATTCCATACTCTCTCAGGTTTCTCCTTGAACAAAAGTCACCCTATAACTGATTTTCACTTGGTGCTGCAGCTGATGCTAGCTGTTGTTGATTACGCAGCTCAGGAAATCCTATCACAACAGCATCCAGATTTTCCATTCCATTTCCTCTGAATCGGTGCATACGTGTAAAATTGTTCAACAACACATGATTATTTTGGTTGTTATACAAGACAGCAGCAGTGGCAGCACTCACTTGTCATTATTTCTGTTGGCGTAGCTTGAGTTGAGGTTTATCCCGGTAGGCCCTGCCGGCACCACGCCCACCCACACCTGGTTAGGGTTTATAACATGCGGATTCTCCAGTGTGTACTTAAACCCTAGCTGTAGCTCATGAGCGAAGGAGTCAAGGGGTGAGAGCGTGCCGGAGGTCAGCAGCACAGACCTCAGGGGCAGTGAACGAAGCGAGGCCATAGAAACACCTGTGGCAGCAGCAGCAGCAGCAGCAGCAGCAGCAGCAGCAGCAGCAGCAGCGATGGCAGGGGCAGCAGCAAAAAGGAGGACAGCAGCAGCAGGTAATAAAGAAACCAAGTTGAGGTGTTGTAGGTGTCGAGTTTAAGCTGAACATCAGAGTTATACCTTTTTTCAAGCAACTATTATTAGCAGCTTGTAGATTTTTTGAGCAATAATAACAGTCACAAGATGCCATATAATATCTAGATCAAGACCCAATCGAGGCTTAATGCACCACCATAACATTAGATACAAACTCTGATGAAAGATTCCATGGCCCGACTTGGGCCAACGAGTCCCTAATCGGAGTTTGCATTCAATGTTATGGTGTTGCATCAAATTTACATCGGACATTTATCATCAAGCAAGTCTCACAACCGGCAACTGCAGTTCGACATAAATGCGTAACCTACAACAACAGCCTACCTGGTATGAAGCACCAGTAGTTGAGTGTAGGTGAAGCAGGCATCGGCATCAAGCCATTACCAGCCCGATGTTTCTTATTCCACCTACCACCGCCACCAGCACCACCACCAGCAGCAGCAGCAGCATCTGCCTTACTCACAAACATTCTGTAGCCCCTGTGTGCTGGTGGGCCAGTGGTTTGTCGAACTGGGTCCAGCCAGAGGGGCAGAGTGCTGGCGGTCACAATGTCTAGGGCAGCGATAACGGCAGAGAGCCTGATGGCAGCAGCAGCAGCGGCAGCAGCAGCAGCAGCAGCAGCAGCGCCGCTACTCAGAAGCAGTTAAGAGCATATGTAGAATAATTCAAACACCCTGCAGTTTGACCAACAGCTGGGGTACCTTGATCTGAACCTAGACAGTAACAAGAAAGTGGAGAGTGACCTGTCAGCAGCAGCAGCAGCAGCAACAGCAGCAGCAGCAGCAGCAGCGGTAGCGCTTGATGAGTGAGTGATTTAGCAGCAATGTGTGCTCACCCTGCTGCCACCACTCCGGCCTTTGAAGACATGGCCCTGCCACTGGCCAGTTCATGATCAGACAACACACCAACAGCCTGGACAGCAGCAGCAGCAGCAGCAGAATTGCTTCAGCCATCTGAGTACTATTCCATCAGCCACCTGTATACTGAATCGTCCAGGTTTGCAGCCAACTGTTGCAGCCACCTGTACACTGGTTCAGTAAGTTGTTGCAGCTGTTTGTCTGATGGCTATTTGGTGATGTCACGTGAAGCTGCTTGATAGGATTAATTAACAAGATTTAACTCTCATGAAATAATAAAATTATCTGGTTCAGCCATCTGCCACCTCAGCACACATGATGGAACAAACAGTGGCAGAATTGCTATGGCTGCAAAGCACTGATTATCAATATTCAAGGATTCTACAGGCACATGGAATCAAATAAAAACACTATGCGGCTGCAGGAAGCTACAGGGCTTGATGGCAGCAAACCTATGATTATGCAAGTTATATATTTCTATTTTGTGACCGGGATCTAATTCCCCCTCTATTCAAATGTATCCAGATATATTTGAATTGCTTATATAAAAACTATTACTTTTTATTACAATGACTTTGAAATTTTTGAATAAGTCAAGTGCCGATTGGCCCACTGATTTATTGAATGAATATAGGTGTGGAAAGTGTTGTCTGAGAATCTGAAAAAGGAATTGCTGCGAGGAAACAAACTCTTCTTCTGTCTCCAGTTAGAACTGAAACATCTCACTGTCAAAGACAATCAATTATTCTCACATACGTCCTCACTCTCCCCAAAAAATGAAATACATACTCACATCCATCAGCAGCTGCTGCAGGTGTGCACTGTATGTTTCTGGGGTGATGTCAAGGTCGGCCAGCAGCTGCAGCAGACATTCGCCCTTCTGAGCCACTCCACCATTGTCAAACACACCGCTGCTGCTGCTGCCGCGCCCGTAGCCACCGCTGCTGCTGCCGGCAGCAGCAGATGCTGATGTGTCCACCTCACACAGCTTCTGATATAGAGCTGCAAGCACAGGAGGCCAAATTTCAATTAAACGACTGATAAAGAAGCAGTTCCACAGATGCAGTCTGCCTGATTGAGTCTTTTTGTGTGCCGAAACTGCATAACGCTTCACATATCACATTATGCAGGCTTTCTGTCCCAGAATTGCTGCATTATGGTCATGCCCTGGTTCTGGATTGGGCCATGGGGCTGGTGGCAGGGTCAAGGTGGCTGACTGGTGATGTACAAAATCATACATAAGATAACGATTGTATGCATAAGTACATTATGCATGTAACACAACATCATTCAAAAATTCATCAAGAATGAATTAATAATATATGATTCATATATTATCAATATATATTACAAAAAAACGGTCATACTATACATGATTAGCATTGTTATCATTGCAATGTATACGCACATACGTATGTGATTCTGATCTATGCCCTGGAAAAACCCCCGTCGTACCGCTGAGTATCTTGGTTCCCCAGTCCAGCCTGTCCATGAGCTCTGCATCAGCTGCTGCTCCACCAGCACCTGCTGGCAGCAGCTGGCCTCCTGACTGATACACTGTGAGCCCCTCACTGGACGCACCAGAAGATATGCGCTCCTTTATCATGATGTCATGATTTACGCAGCAGCAGCAGCAGCAGCAGCAGCAGCAGTCGACAATGATGATGATTTACGCATCATATCTATATTACATTACTCTAGAATTCAATCTCGGACAATGTTTGGAAATTCTGTTTGCAGCTGACTGGTGTTGAACAGATCGCCCACTGGCTTGCTGCCTGAATAAAAGAAATAAGTAGGCGCAAATTTAAGTACGTGGACAGCGGCCACAATTTGGTTTCTTACATATACATATACGTACTGTTGATCTGGTCGCTATGTCGGACTGGAGAGGGGGTTACGTGCCCATATTCCCTGTGAGGCAGGGAAGGTCCTCCCGGGGTGTAGCCGAGGGAGGACTTGCCCTACCAAGCAGGGAATATTTATATATATTCTTATTTCTGAGTGTCATGTACCAGTCGCCAACCCCACCTTGATGATTTTGTGTGCTTGTTCCATTTCTGCTATGGCATTTAGCACTTGATCACCTGCCAGTTCAAAACTGGCATTGTTGTTGCACACATCCTGCAAGGAGAATGATATGTAACAACAATAGATATGTTATTGACAAACAGAAACGATGAGCAGAATTCATGTGCAATACAGGCAATTTTGCGCCTAGTAGAGTTGGGCTGTTGTTGGTATACATGCTCTGCGCTGCAGAACAACAGATATTAGAGCTCAAAAACTATGGCCATCTGCCAAAAAGTGCCTTGCACACTTACATGACTTGAGGCTGCTGCTACGATTGAAAAAGGCAGACGCCTGAGGGGTAAGGCATAGCTGCTTTACCTGAGCAAGCATACTTCCAGCAAGATGTGTACATGATTCATGAGGCTGCTGCTGCTGCTGTCACTCCTGTGGCATGCGGGGCATGTTTGACTTGCATACCTGAATGTTATGTGCCTCATCTATGATAATCACAGCATTGAGCCAATTGATACCAGACAACTGACTGCGAGCCTGTGCAGCAGCAGCAGCAGCAGCAGCAGCAGCAGACGGTTTTGGTGATAATACACAGCCATTCACAGTATGTTTTAGTGCTTTGGCCCCGTCCGATGTAGTGCTGAGATTATAATGTCTCCAGATGGCAACTAACTGCTGCTTGCAAAAGAAGCAAAGTGGCGAGGGATCTTTCAATATGGTAACTGACAGAAAAGGTCACAACCATAATAACCTTTGTAGTACTTCTTAAAAATAGGTTATACTATATATGGGGTGAGCCAGGAACGTTGGGTGGTGGCTGACAGAACTAATGTTAATAATACTTGATACCAACAGACCTGTTGATCCACGATGTAGTTGTATGGCATGAAGATCAGGTCTGCAGTGTTGGCCAGGTCACGAGACAGGAAATACGGACACACCTGGTCAGGCACCACCATCAGAGCAGCAGCAGCAGCAGCAGTGGGTGGCTTTTGAAGGAGGTAGTCATCAGATGTCAACAGGCGTCAGCAGCAAAATACATACAGGTTCTTTGAGGTCTATTGCTTCCTCACTAGAAGATAGGCACACACATGCTGCAGGTGTTCTACCTAGCATGCATATCTGGCTGACAGAACAGGATCTTACACTGGTAATAATACTATTTGCGGTCTCGCGACGAAAGAAAATTAAGCAAAGAAAATTTAGAAAAATACAAAATACTCATCCATGATCCACTCACCTCCGCATGTCTGCCCACTTTGCAGAGCTCCTCGATATCAACCGGTGCCGGCACTGCTGACTGCAGCTCCTGCAGCACCCGGTCCTGGCGCTGCTTCACATGCCACCTGCAGCAGCAACAAACGTTTGAACTCGTATTACCGCAATGAAAACACCAAAATTGTGCCAAATCTGCGATATGTCTTTTGAGTACAGGTTTTCCCTCTATCCCTGTTTACATGCAAATGCAATGAGCCCTCCAATCCCATCAACACACCTACCTGCACTGTTTGCCATGGCTGCAAAGTACTGACTATGAAATTGTTACCTGCACTGTTTGCTGTGGCTGTAAAGTACTGACTAGATATTATTTTACACCCACCTGCACTGTTTGTGAGCTACGAGTGCCTTGCAGGTGAAGTTCGCTGCCTGGCCTGCCATACCAGATACTTTATCATGAAGGCACAGCTGCTGCCGGGAACCAAGCACTGTGGTACGAACCCTGCATTACAAAGCAGCGGCGATTAATACAGCTGCAGCAGCACTCAGTACAGCTGCAGCAGGTGGAGCAGCAGCACCAGCATCGTCTGGTGTCCCCATACCCGCGGTATCTCATTGCCATAGCAACTCTACCATTGACATCTACTATCCAACTGAATAACAAAACAGACCGGGAAAATTCGACGCTGCTTTGTCCGTTTGGCAAAAGCCAGTTTCATTCAATGAAGCATACTGAATATGTATGTATGTATGATTTTGAGGTGTACAGCTGCTCACTTGTATGTCGTGTTCCTTAATTCCTTTATGACCTGAGCCAGCTGGCTGTGTGTTCTGCTGCTGTAGATGATGGCAGGACCCCGGTGCTGTGCTGCTGCTGGGTCCGCAGGGGCGCCTATGCCTGCCTGCTGCTGCTTGTAGTCGTAGAGAGTCAGGGCATTGCTCTCTGTAGCTTGAGGGACAACAGACTGCAGGGTACAAGAAAAGACATAAGGGTGTAAAGAAAAGACAGCAGATAGGGACAAGTTGGAGTGCAGCACAATACCTTGCAGACTAAGTGCATGGGCAAACTGATATATAAAGACTTTGCTGCTGCTGCTGCTGCTGCTGGTGGTTGGAGCTTGCAGGTTTGAACATGACAACCCGTAAAAGTTGTTATCACAGGCACAGATAACTGGTGTGAGAAAGTGCTCCTGCTAGACTGCAAAGAGCGGACACAAGCGATAGCTACATACTGTTGTGCTTGATGCGTCTGCTTCACGGCTGTTGTTTATGCTGACTGTACCGTACCTAAGACCACGACTGCCAGCCTGCTTTGCTGCCTTCAGGAGTTGGGCCCATGCTACAGCTGTGTGCAGTTGCCAGCGCTCATGCTGCTGACATGTCGCCCTTCTACCATTATTTAGAGTCACGCTTGTTGAAAGAGCAATCATGAAAAATAAAAATTAGGGGGGGGGGGGACTGAAAAAAACATGCACGCACCTTTTTCATAAATGCCTCTCTCCAAGCCAGCGCTGCACAGAGCAGGCACAGGGTTTTGCCAGTGCCAGTGGGGCTCTCCAGCAGAGCGTTCTCGGACTACAAGAACCATCGTAACAAACTCAGAATGTTGTAGTTGCTGTATACCCTGATCTCACAGGTTGACATTGCAACGAGTTTTGCTGTTCAGTGCCTGCAGCTTGGCCGGCAACTCAAGCAGCATCCTGAATTTGTAGTCTGCAGAGCAGTACTTTCTGCTGCTGTCGCCCAGATGTTGTGTAACTCCTGTACTTGATTACGTATGCCTGCTTGCTGTGCTGCGTCAGATGCAGAAGCTTCATTGCTCAACCATCCACAAACACATGCTTTTGGGCTATTAGTACCCTTTCACAGATAAGCAGCCGGACACCAGCACATAAAGCGTCTGTGATTAGCTGCATACGGCCTGGACTTTCACAAAAATCGCTGTTTATCGTCATTTGAAACCCCTACCTGCTCCAGAGCTCCAAGCACATGCTCCATGTACGTGATCTGCATGCAGAAAACATCACCTGTTGGGTTACCTCTAGAACCGATGTGCATGAAATGAGCAGCGCCACGCCTGCTGCTCATCCGCACAGCTCTTGCTGTTTTGCTGGTTTTCGATCATGTTCATCGCTGCTCCATACCTGACATGGGTAAGCTTCGTGCGGAAAGTCGACATCATACCCCCTGATGCTGTAGATGGGCATGACAACCACGTGGTGGGGGTTGAGCAGCCGAGGAGGCCGATCAAATCACACACATACGCATCAGCATGTTATCGCAAGCCCTGCATGTACGTAATCTTGCAGATTTATGCCTTCCCTCCGTGCTCTGATACGTGCTGCAGTATGCCACCTGATCAGGCCGTATGGTCAACTGCAGTGCGATCAGAGTCAAGATAGTAGCTAAGTAACTTGGTTATACTGCTTGCTTACATGTGCCGCCCAAAGCAGGATGCGCTCATGAGTGACAGTCACACCGCGTTTGAAATGGCTGGAGAGCTGCTCATTGCTGGTTTAGGAACAGGCCTGATGGCTATCATCATGCTACTCATCGGGTCCAAGTACATCTGTACAACGCGTTCATCTCCTCCTGTCGCACCCAGTCACTGCAGGTCCCAGATGCGTCGCCTGCCCTTCGGTTTGCCAGCAGCATTGCGCCAATGATATGAGGCGCGTGGTGCACCTGATACACCCCGAGCAACGCATAGCGATGGCCACCAATGATTGCCTGTAACGGTTACGGGCGTGAGGCATGAACCCAATTACTATGCACCAAGGGCACTTTTCAGTCAACGGCTGAACCCCTGTGCCGTTAAAACAGCAGAAGGCTTCTGACTTTCCGTACTGCTGGCCTGTAATGAGACTATAAGGAGGCAACCCGGCCAATTACAGGTCAGGTAGCTCAACTGACTATGACCGGCAGCCAACATCAGCCGGCCACCGATTAGTGAACAGCGTGTTCATCTGCCACTAATAAATGCTGGCAGTACCATACCATACCAGTACAGCACATACCATACAGCTGAGTTTCTTTCAGGAAAACTTGATTGAACGACAAAACATGGGTCCAAAAAAGCACTAAACATACAGCGCTGGTACCTGACTGCTGTACATCACACAAAGACAACCGCAGCTTCCCAGTACAGTAAACTAGTTTGAATATTTCTTGAGAGCAAGAAAAGCTCTGCACGAACAATGGCCAACGTGACTCCTTCTCCTACCCAGTGGCTGCTCACAGGTATCAAATGCCCATAAGATACATGCAGTGTGAAACTACCCATATCAAAAGCAGCCCCCTTCAAAGATCAACACAAACAGTACATGAACTGCCAGCCAGCAAAATTTTGCATGCAGAATATGTAAACAGCATGCTACATGATCAAACAGCACAGCGTGACCATCCACATGGTGGTCATACAGCCACTGTGTAATACACAGGCACACGCCCTTGCATACAAAAATGCAGGTAAATCAGCAGATAGCAACCTGCGTGCACAAACTGCATTGTGCCGGCCACATAAGGCATCATGTCACTGACAGTAATAAAAAGCCAGCAACCACAGCGAACCTGCAGCATCGCAAGGTCATTCATTAATAGAACATGCTACACAGCGCGCACAAGCCTTGCAACCCCATCACCTCAGCACACGCTGAAGCATGCCACATACTACTGGTGCCACCACACCCTTTCTTCAGGCTGCAACACATGCACAAAACACACAACACCGTCTGCCAGTCTAAGACAGGTTCGGCAATTGTGAATCACTCATCAAACATCCAATAATATCCTCCAAGGGAAGTGCCATTGCATCGCTCTGAGCAAGGCCAGGCGCACACCCCATTCCACCAGACATCTGACCAACAACAGCACATCAAACAACATCTTAACATCAGACAGCAGCGGAGCTGAAGTCGGCTAACAACAAACCTCCTGTCTGTTCAACTTCCTATGCCTTGCTCAAGCCAGAAAGTACTTGTCCAGCACTTCATTGAACTCCTTGCGGGTGAGCTTGCCCTCCTGGTTCGGCTTGGCCTGAGAGATCAGAGCAGCCGTGTCAACCTTGCCCTGCATGGAGGGAGGCATGGCAAGGGACAGCTCCTGCAGCAGCAGTAGCAGCAGCAGGAACAGTCTCAGTGGCAGTGGCAGCGGCAAGAGTATTTGTGCGCAAGAAGAAGAGCTGGTAGAGGCACACAGCCTTAATCATGTAAAAGTTGAGATGCCTTGTCTGGGGCTGCCGGTGCCTGATAGACTAATCAGCAAACCCTTTGCTTGAAACCTTGGAAATAGCATCTAGATGATCTGAACCAGCTGGCAGCCCATAACGCCAGAAACACTGATTGCACGGTGTTGCCACAGCAACAACTGCAACTACTGCTCTGCATGGTTGCTGCATACCTTTGCATCCACATAGCCGTCTTTGTCCCTGTCAAGATCACTGAAGGAACGGCGCGTGAAGTCCTGTGCTTTCAAAATCATATCCCAGGTGGTGGGCGCTGCCTTGGGATCCTGTGGCACACACGCACAGGTAACAGCAGCAAAAGCATCCTGTTATGAATCTGTCCTGTGCATTTGAGATATTGGACCACTGAAACGAGGCTTAAGAAGAATTCATGAAAAAGTTGATCTGCTGGCGTTGTTAGTGCGCACAGCATTGCTGCATATACACTGACTGACAGCAATGCAGTTGTTGCTGCAGCAAGGGCTGAGGACGCTGCAATGAGGGCCCCTGCAGGGCATCCGAGCCGGAGCAGACAGCCCAAAGTGCTTGAGAGTTCTCACTGTTGTATGTCTGACTGACAATATCTGCGCGCTAAGAGCTGTAGAGCGTGTTTGGCCCGATAACGGCGACATCAATACCAGTGACATGCATGAGATAGCCAGGAAGCATGCTTACATGCACTTTGTCGTAGAAGTTGCTTCCCTGACGATCAATGTTGGGATTGCTCCCAGGATCAAACACGCTGCGCCATACGTTTGGCTTTGACGCGGCAGCTGGTCCCTTGGGGGAGGTAGATGCTTCAGCAGACGATGTGGCGCCTGAACCAAACCAACCACTGAGTAATCCCATGGTTGATACCTGTAAGCACCGACAAGCAAGTAAAGTATTCAGCAGGAATCCGACAAGCCTGTGGCTCCCATGGTGTGCGCTGCAGAGGGTTACTCATGTACTAGATGCTGGTAGCATATCAAAAATAGCCTCTGAATGAAGACTGAGAGGGGGAAACGACATCTCGTCTGACATCTATGCAGTCTCGGAAACGGGTTGATCGTCTGGCTGAACGCTCTTGCAGAGCAGCACGCACTGACAACAGCATTGGCACACGTTTGCATCGATCACAGTACTTTGTACTGAGGTGCATAGGATCACCTGTGCGCTGCTGCGAGCCCCCTACTGGTTGAAGACGTTTACAGGGTGTTGAAACAAATGAGCAAGCCACACAGGATACTGCAAGCAAGTTCTGCTGTACACGATGGTCGCAAATTTCAGCAAATGACGGGCCAGGCAGGCGAACAGACTCAAAGGCACTTGGAGACACAGCGTATCTGTGAGCGGGTGTGCAAATCGTCACACAAGCAGGTTTACTACAAAACGTTTTTGGTGGGCTTCCAGGTTGCCTTGTCGTCGTCGGGTGCCTGACACGTCGGATGTTTGCGGTTGGCTGCTGATTCGGCATGAATCAAGACGCATTCAGTCCTCTCCTTCGACACACTTCATCGATTGATAGATATGTTGTTACGTCTATCCTCAAACACGCCTATGTTGGCTGAGATAATGATCAACACACAACAGCAGGCCCTGGTGACCAGCCCTGCAGTGTAGCTTGCACTCCACCCGCCTCAACACCACCATTTGTGCTGCTCGTGTTGTATCAGACAACAATCCATCACGACCCTTGAAGGTGTTGAGCACCTGAGAAGGCAACCTCTACCACAGCTGATCACGCTGGGTTCCAATAAGGTCATCTTCAGATCCTGCTGCCAGCAGCATGGCATGGCTCAACTTGAGAGAAGTTCTTCAACTCTACTGCTCTTAGAGTAGGGATCTGATCCTTATCAGACCCAGCCTGATCAGCTGTTGCGGCTGAGCCAAATGTCAAAGCCAGCAGCCATAGAGGCTTCACAGGTCATGACAACAAAATGCATACATATCTTGTCCTTTATACATTGCATGTGCACATCTTCACTTTTTTACATTGCATATGCATACATATACCCCAACGTCTGTCAGCGCATTCGCCATAGCATTTCAACTAGCTGCATGGCTCAATTTCTGTTTTTCACATGCTGCTGTATGCCACACACGCCATATGTGAACTCTGACAGCAGCAGGAGCTGCACATCAGCCATATAACACCTGCAACCGGCTGTCCACCTGCTGCAAATCAGCAGTCTGCTAAGGAGGGCCTGTCATCGGTTAGGCTTCACCATGTGAGCATGGACCCTCAGCTGATATATTAATAGTGCAAGGGAAGTATACAAGCGAACACTGGTAGAAGAGGTCCAACACAACAACAACGCCAGCCACTGACAGGCAGTATGCCTGATCTCAGGAAGTCCTATAGCGGCGGTGGCTGCTACTGCTGCTGTAACGTGTGTGCAATCGTTGCGCTGAGGCTCGGTGTCAAGGCCCTGACTGCTGCTTGTGTGCATCACATACCATCTATGGTATATTAGCTGACGTCTTGTGCACAGTGCCTAACTGTTACCTCAAAGCAGGTAACAGAAGTAGGCTGCCCTTCATTGTCTGGGCCACCAGCAGCAGCAATTGCGGTGATGCTGGTGGTGTGACTGTGCTGCTGGTGCTGCTGATGGTGGGGTTGCTGCTGCTGTTCAGCATTCTGCTGATCTGCTGCGGTGTCTGCTGCTGCAGCTGCTGCTGATGCATCTGCTGGTTTGACGACCAATGGCTGCTGCCTGAAATTTACCATGCACTGCAAGCTCAGCTTGACCTGTTTGTTACTGCCCTGCAGTTGCGACTGCGCCGATTGCTGTCTTGCCCAGGCCACCCCGTTCATCAAGCTTTTGACGTTGCCGACACCGATAGCAGAACAAGTAAGTGACTCTTGTGTCCGCAGGGCTTTTACAATGCCATCTTTTACAGCAGCAGCAGCCATGCCCTTGCCAATGAAGAAGGGCTTTCGCTGTGACCCCTGTTGTACTGTTGTTGCTGTTGCTGTTGCTGTGCTGCTGCTGCTGGAGCTAGTGCTTGATGCATCTGGTTTGCTTGTTCTATATACATAAAAGTCCATGACATTGAATCTGGACTTATCCAGGTCCACTGTCCACCGGCCAGCGTGGTCTGTGGGCAACATCTCACGCTGCGGCTCAAAAACTACGCAAAAACAACCCTCGGTCTGCTGCTGCACAACAGCTGAAGCTTTGGCGATAATTTTGAGAGCCTGAGCTATTGCTGCCGGGCCTGCTGCTCTTAGCCTCATCACTGAACCCTCAGGGGAGGCCTGCAGTTCTGCTGCTACAAATGTTGCTATTTTTGCGGTGTTGCAGAGCTTAGGGATGCTGCAGGTGTAGATGCCATCGTGCACATTCTCTGGCTGCTGTTGAAACAGCATCTGCAGGGTGGTTGCTGCAGCTGCTGCGGGCAGCGCTGGTGCTGCTGCTGTTGTGTCCAAAGGATTCTGTACTGCTGTACATCGCAAAGCACTTTGCCGTCTCAAGAGGCCAAAAGGCCTGCATAGCACGTTCAAAGCAAATAGTTGAAGGTTTGGCAAATGGGGATGAGCAGGTTCGAGGGGCCCAGTAGGTTGCAATTCCATGTGGCTGGTAGCCAAGTAGTGTTGCAGCGCATTAGAACCTTGTATCACGTCACTGTGCGAAGACCCTTAACCAGCTGTGTATCCAGTATGCATTCGTCACCGCATACAACATGTCATCTGCAGCCGCACAGCGTACCTGCGTGCTGCGAACGTCCCTGACACCGATGGAATGCTGCTGTGACTCTGTGCTGACAAACCCCTCCGCTGATGCATACGCATTGGTACTATACTACAGCCAACTTCTATTCTATAATGCTCCACACAAGTCGAGCCCCAGGTGAAAGAGGAACTCTCAGTCAACCTGCAGCAGTGCTCACCCTTCAGGTAGAAGGCCCTTTGAAAGCGGTGGTACAACAGGCGTTAAGATCAAACCCGTGAAAAAATATTCTGAGGTCTGTTCACAGTTGACGCACATGATTTAGATGTATGCACTGTATCAGATCTCATGATGTTTGTTAGTAACAGCTTCTGGGACTCCTAAGCAGCTGCGCAAACAAGCCCCCAAGCCGGGCAGGTTGCTCACACTGTCGAATAATGACTTGATATACGGCCCATTGTTGCTAACGTCTGTTAAACATTGGTGTTGCACAGCCTGGCCCAACAGAGGTTGCAGAGAAGCAGGTCCTTCAAGTCCAAGGACTCCAGTGGCCGCTGAAAAGGGACGCCGTCACAGCAGGCTGTGTTAGATGCCCTGGCAGCCTGCAGCATCCTGGCACCTGGCAGGTGGATCTGGTGACTATCTCTCGGCTGCAGACTGCAGGTATGGCCACTTTGTGACATACATCCAGTCTGACGAATGCTATCATATCACCATCGATGAAGTTCATCTTGAAGTTGCTCAGCCGATGAGCATGGAGCTAATGCCGGTGGTCCAGCTGGGCTGCAGCCAAATTAATTTGCTGACCCGTGGCACCTCCCCACAGCTGCAGGTGGTCCACTGAATGATTCAGTGGACTGGCAGCTGTCAGTGACATGTTACAATCCATAAGTTGACTTGTATGGCATGCCATGCTCAGTGTGCAGGGGCATACTATGAGTTGTGGGCCACAACTCACTGCACTGCAGGAGAGGTCTCTGAGAGGTCTGCTGGACTGAGTCAGTCCAGGCACAACAGTGTAGAATGAGTTACTTTAGTTTTAATCAAAGCAACAACACTGGCTGTCACAGTGCACGACAGTGTTGCAAGGCATCCAATGACAGAACAACGGTGCAGCTCAACCCTGAAGCTCAGCTTAAGCACTACCTGCAGGCAGTAAAGGGTATGATAAACACAGCAGCACTGCGGCAGCCTGCCTGCAAAAGGAAAAGATTATTTTCCAGGATATCAAGGCTTGATATGAACTTCATAAGCAAACGACATGCGATGTGACAGGCAGCCGGCCCCTCACTGAGGGCCGCCCCACTGTTACGGCGTAGCTGAACCTGAGTGGTCAAGAAGATGCCACCAGGGCAGCAGGTCACGTGAGCGGACTCACTTGGAGCTGCAACTTGGCTGATCGTACCTTACTGCAGCGGCAGGCTGCCAGCTGTGCCTCTTCTGCCAGACTGCACCAGGATGGCGTGCAGGGCACAAGGGAATCCAAGGGCTTGTGCAAGCGTATTGACGGTCAATATGTAGAGATGCCATAGTGTAGTACAGTATAAGTCTTGGATGATTTTTGGTCACTCCATAGTGAGAGCTGGGTTGATTGTGTTGAGGATTATATAATCATATATGATGATGATCTGTATCCCCCCTGAGCGACTAAGTTGCAATTGGGCCAGGTTGTATGGTATGTATGGTATGGTATAGGCTCTAACACAGGCAAGCTGCTAGTATCCCGCCAACTGACTAGACTGTCATGGTTATGATGTTCAGCCCTCGGAGCGCTCTGCGAAACAGCACTGCCCAGATGGCATATGAGGGGGTCCAGCTCGGCATTTATGCAGTGCAACTCACTGCCAGTTAGATGGGCTATATGGAGCAATACAGTCAACGTGAAGATTTTGTTGGTCAGGATGGGATCCAGGTCAATCGTCTAAGAAGCACTACTAGTGGCACTCCGAGTGAGTCACCGGCTGGCCAACAGCGCTGTTGGTCTCAGGTCGACCTGTTGGGCCCGGGCCAACGGGATCACGTTCGTCGAACTGTGATCAAGCGAGGCTGTACGAGCGCCTAGAAGCAGAGAAAGTCAAGGATTTATGATTGGTGCATTGCAGCAAGAGCATTCTCTTGCCGTTCGAACGCCCTTCACAGTGTAACCCGCAAGCTCGAGGTGGTGACAATCCCGTTACCAGGTGACGTCAATTGCAAGCTGGCGAATATAAACCGTGTATCTTGTACGCAATGGCTGGGTGGTGTACAAAGAACTATGTCAATGAGTGATTGCGCGATAAGACTGCTTCAGAGCATCACAGGAAGATCACATTGCAGTTCCCATACGTGTTCACAGGGTAGTACTATGTGGCAGAACGCGCTTCTGCTGGTGGTTATATGCTGTTTCGCAGTCGAAGCTCAGCTTGAGAGTCTTCAGGGTGGGATGAAACCGCCACGCTCAACATGCATGCCCTCTTCAACACAGTAACATCGTAGTTCAATCATCTGGCATATATTTGCTTATTATGCCGGATGATCATCTTACAGGCGCAAGCATGTACCGTGATATTGAGGCAATATGTCCTTTCAATTGATCGCATCCCACACGGCCATTTTCCTGCTTCTGACGCTTTTCGCAGAGCCGATAACCCCACAAACTGCAGCTATTTCGCCACCAACAGGACCACTTGCTAATGTCTCGTACACAAACGCAACCGGCGACCCTCTTTCCTTCACCCTGGATCAAGTTGCTGCTGCCAAGACTGCAGCACCTGCAGCAGCTGGAAACATCGAGCCAGCTGCAATAACTCCTCAAGCTAGAGCACCAACCGAGTATCGTCGTGGCCAGGTTCAACACAACAAGTACCGGGCTCTCCACAGCGCTCCACGACTGACCTGGACAAACTCCCTGGCCAATTCAGCTGCTAGCTGGGCCTCCAAGTGCGTTTTTGCCCACAGCAACCCCAACGGTGCTTACGGAGAGAACCTGTATGTGACCTCTCAGAGAAATGCCGGAGGCCCTGCTCTGGTAGACGCCGTCAAAGCCTGGTGAGCCCACTTGCACATGCATACTGCAACAGCAGCTGCTGTGTCTCTTCCTCACAGCATGCAGGGGCCCTGCCCAGTGAGCGGTCTGTGAACACCATCAACGAGACAGGCAGAATTGGACCCACCCTGGCCGTGAGGTCCCTGAGTGCAGCCCATACGAGTGACCTTAGTATCACAGCAAGGCCTGTCCTACACGCCACGTTGAGTGTCACACCTTTCACACCTTGTTCTTTCTTTCCTTCAAGGCTTGAGTACGAGTAACCTGTCCAAGGCACCCTGCACCAATCTGCACCAGACCGACTGGTGTGCAGCTGCATGATTCACAGACGCTTCCCATCAACCATTCACCTTAAACAGTGTGACATGTGACTTTCAGGTATGCGGAGATCAAAGACTACGACTTCAACAACCCTGGATTCAGCTCCAACACCGGTCATTTCACCCAAGTGGTGTGGAAGGCTTCCAGACAACTGGGATGTGCTGTGCAGGATTGCGCCAACATTCAGGGCTTTACTGCTGGCACCATGGTGGTCTGCCAATACCAGCCTCCTGGCAACGGTGAGTTCTGATCCATGACTGTCCAGTGGTAGATTCAGGTTAGCCGGCTCTCAGGTCAATGCAGAAACGAAATGGAAAAGAGCGGTTAATGGGTTGATTGAGACTGCACAGACATGCCACTGCACATGTCAGTGGCTGTAAGGATACTTTCACTCTGTGGCACTCGGGCTGCTTCATGACCACAGTTGTGTGGGCTCTTTGTCATGTTTGCTGCTTACCAACAGCGGTATAGCCACAACAGGGAAACAGGGATGCCTTCATGATGATCATCACTACTGTTTGGTTTTGTAAAGCTTTAAACTTGCATCCAATACAAAGTGATGAAACTGTCCCTGCTCTTTTGTTTGATCTTCTGTGTCATTGTTTATTGGGTACATGCATGCAAGAAGGTGGACACCAAGTTATAGACACATGAAGCATACCTTGCATCCAGCAGTGCTCGCCTGTCACTAAGCAACTGCAGGCTTTAGCAGTTGAGTTGGTGAACATGATTTTACTAGAAAATATCTCTGAAACGCAGCCTTACGTTCTGAACGTTGAAAAGCCTCCATCAGCGGCATCCGTCTGCTGATATGAATCAACCCCCTTCTGTCGCTGACGTGCTTGGCAAATGTGCTGTGTGTCACCCGCAGTCATCGGCCAGTTCCCTCAAAATGTTTTGCGCAATTGAACAGGTACGTGGCTGCAACCTTCTAGTAGCTGCTGAGGTCAACCTTGTTGCTCATGGCAGCCATTCCATAGTGAACGTATGCTGTACCAGACAGGGGATTCAACTTGACATGCATGGGTCTGGCCCAAGGTTTTTGCTTTCAACTATGACATGGGAAGCCCGGCAAGCAGTCAGCAGCAATTTTATTTATTATCATATCTTATTACTTATTACTCACACCTGATTATCACTGGCATACTTTGCACAGACCGGATCGGCTCATCTAGGTGTTGATCAACACCTAGATGAGCCGATCCGGTCTGTGCAAAGTATGCCAGTGATAAACAGGTGTGAGTAATGAAGTAATCATTCCTTATTATAATTTATATTTATTATCATTGTTTCATTGCTTATTCCGATTGATTGTTGCTGTGTCTGTTTTCCTTTTGTTTTTCATTGCATCATCAGCGTGTTTGGTCAGCATCTTCAGCATAATCGCCTCAGGCACACAGCGCCTCCAAGCAGTACCCCTGACCACAAGACTGCTCGTATGATTGTAGCTGCTTGGACTCAAACTGTACAGCTCACAGCTGCTGCTGCTGTTGCTGCTGCTGATGCAGATATGTATGCCGCTGATGACCAGACCCACCCGACCTAACAGACACTTGTAGCCCATGCAGTGTGTGCCCTTGACACACACTGGCAACGTATTGTGTACTATTATTGTGTACTGTACTTAGATCATGCAGTTGTGCAATGCAAGAATGATTGTGTGGAAACTCACTTGAGCATTTGACACCAGTCGTGTGCCACCAGCATGTGGCGCATATCGCAGTACGCTCTGAGCACCTGCAAGCATTGCTGACTGAGACTCCTGCCTGATTTGCTTGTAAGTCTTTTGTCATAAACCGTTCCGGACATCCCTGCAGGATTTATTGGGGTGCATCTGAGTATGCTGTTGCATCTTACTCTGATACTGTACTATTGTTGTACCCAGTACTGAAGATGCCAAGGGCACTTTGTTATAGAGGGCTACCTGCTGCCAAGGCGCTCTCTGAATCAAGAACATATGCAATGGTGGGGCTTCAACTTCAGCACAGCTATCAGCATGTGTACGCATGCCAAGTTGGCTTATGTAACAGCTTATCAGGCATGTGCAGATAATTACTGCTTGACCAGACTCATTACTATTCCTTGCCCATGTTGCTAGAGGCTTGTTGACCGTTGATATTATCAGCATATAAAACCTCTTGGACAGCAGCTAATATATATCATAGGACAGGTGCATACATGCCAGCTGGGCTGTTTGAGGATGCCAGGCAGACTGATTGTTGCGCCAAGGCTTGCGTCTTGACCAGTAGTTGGTTGCTATGGATGCCCATGTGCTGTATGCACTTGCACTGCTTACTTCTATGTAAAACCACCTGCCTAATGCAGCTTATTGCATGACTGCTATTCTATATATATATATTGCCACTAGAGACCGTTGGTTGTCAAGCTGTCATATTGCCACATGAGTGCAACACTCAAGAAGTATTACAGCGGTTGTGCCGTACCACAGTGTTCTACTGCATTGTGGTGAACTCTGTGCTACGCTGTCATATTGTATTCAGCCGTCAATCTCTCCTGTACACTGTGTACACTGTGTGCTCTCCACTGCTATTGGTGGACACGCCTCGCTACTGTTGAGTAGCAATTGCTGTATGATCACCCATGCTTGGTGCAAGGTGGTAGTGCCATGCTGAAGTGAAATGAGCATGATTTGATCAGGAAGACTGAACTTCAGTTGGGAACTTCTTGACTAACAGTGCTGCAGTGGCACACTGTGTGTACATGCTAGTCTGTCTGTGGCCATTGGCTTGACTCATATCTTTGGACCCGCTACCTGTGTTCCTTTGGGCCATGATGTTGCATGCAAATGCTCACGAGGGACTCTGTTGGCTGTTATAGGCTGGGGTGCCACAGGGCTGGGTTGTACGATATGGTGTCGTTTTGGATGCATTTGGCAGTCTGCTGTCAAAATAGCTGGATCCAGCTATTCGCTCCATGGAGCTGTCAATGGCATTTGCTTGTCATTACTGCTACTGTGTATGTTTATCAGAACGGACGCTGCTGGATCTGCATGGGCCCGGTGGCGGCTACGCAATGTTGGTGCCACACTGATGTCGAGAAGAGACCTCTTGATTGATGAGACCTCTTTATCACTGGAGGGACGCCCTGTGTGGATTCAGCTTCTTGCTCCAAATTTGGAGAGTTTTGCATTCCTCAGGTGATGATCTGAGACCATGGCAGCCTACCAGACTGGGCCAGGCATGGCTGGTAGGCATACCTCTGGTGTTGTCCAAGACATCCACTTGCCAAGCAGTGCCGCACTTGCAAGGCTTGCAAGCTATTGCGGATGCCATGCAGGCGGTCTGCCAGATGCACTGTGCACGTTGTGCATGGAACTTCCCAGGTGATTCCCTTTCATCTGGATCCCTAGGGATAGGCCCGTTTACATGCCCTGCAATCCGAGTTCAAATGGACTGCTACATGAACCGTCAGGTGCCCCTTTTAGAAGAGATGTAGCTCATGCAATATTGATCAGGCAACCACTTCAAACGCTTTAATGCTTCACATGCATCGCAATTCATGTTAGGGTGTTTTCATACAGTAGTAATAAATATGTAACCGTTACTAGGTTTGACTGACATGTGCATGGCGTGCCACGCGCGCGTGCTAGCGTGATGTTTATTTGAACTACAACGCGCAACGTCAACTTGCACTTCGCAAACCACAGCACAACGAAGTAGCTTATGAGTGCGGCAGTCATCATCAACTGACAGCGGTTGAACCGCGGCCAGTTGCCAATTTGAAAAGATCCCAGCAAAACTGCCGCAGTTTAATCATGTTACAGCCTCCACAAAGACTACTGGTCAGGCTTAGTAAGTCTGAGGCACGTCCGATGGCAGGATATATTATCCACCGCTGTCGCTGATGGGTAGTGTGCCACATGACTCATGTATCGGATGCATGAGACCCTCTGATGATGGACACAGCGCAGCAGCTGCAGCCTACTGGGGAAGATGGCAACAGGACACGCTGAGGCGAACGGTGAGGTCATTTATCATATTTTATCACACAGCATACCATACCATACAACCTGGCCCCAGAGGGGCGCCCCGGAGGAGCCAACACAGTCGCTCATGGGGGGGGGGGGGGG
>JABEVS010000301.1:25207-79529 GCA_018290735.1 Coelastrella sp. MACC-549
GGGTGTTACAGTCTGAAAACAACCTAACATGATGCTGGGCGGATGGACACCCCTACGGGAGGAGCTGGTGACTGGACAGAGCGCGGCGCTCAAGCAAACTCAAGTGATACTTGGTGTAGGACGTCCGTGGCAGCTGGATGGCAGCCAGGATAGCTCAGGCAGGCACACAGGGTGGCGCCCCCAACGCACGTCAGCACATTTGCCATAACATTTCAACTTGCTGCGTGGCTCAATTTCCTTTTACATAATGCATGCATTTTGAGCCTGGCTGCTATTGGATGGCATCAAGACCTGCCCCAGGGAGTCAGCCTACCAACCATGGTGCTGGAGCAGTGCTGCTACTGCTACAGTCACTGTGTTATCAGCAGCACTGCTCACTCAGGCTGTGCTAGCACCATTGACAATCGCCAGGGAATATGCAGCAGCAGCCGACATGACCGCCAGTGACGCTGACGCTTCAAATGTCATCCTCATGAGGAGCTGACCAGCTACCTAGCACTGCATGCCCACCCAGCAGGCTGATGACAAACTGGTTCCTGCTCTGAGGCATGATGACCCTCACTGGAGCTGCAAGGCGGTTGAAATTTCAAGTGACTTCCTCCTTGTCAGTTCATTTGCCAGCTCATCCAATGTTGCATGGCTTTATCTCTTCTGAATGCACGCTCATGCGGTATGGCCAGCTCGAATGAGTTGCTTGCTGCCAGCATGAAGGCTTCATGCACATGCAAATAATAATATGGGTTTGTGCCAGTAGGACCTTCCTGCCTGCAGGACAGCTGTCAACAAGAAGACGCTTTCATGTACAGTGCACTGTTCATCATGTGCAGTGAAGCCTCTTGTTGAACCGCTTGCTTGTTCCTGTTAGCTGGGTGACACCTTGCTGCCCCTGAAGACCAGCACACAAGCAATGTGACCAATTGTCAGTCTAATCTGTCGGGCCCTACATGATGCACTACATGGTGAGCAAGGTGTGAATGCGCTCGTGTGTGATGCATGCCCCCGACAGGTGTAGAGGATCCATAAACAATGAAAGAGTCTGAGCAACATATAAGCAGAACTGCAGCTTGATTGCATTATGCATATCAGTGATATGCATATCAATGCGATCAAGCTGCAGTTCTGCTTATGAATTGCTCAAACTGTTGATTGGTGCAGACACCTGACAGTTCTGTGGTTGAGTTGTATTAATTAACAGTGTGTCATTCTCAGATGGTGAGGTTCAGTTGCACACCACAAATGCTCTACTGTCTGTTGACTGACTGAATGAGTGCATTAATGTAATATTACTTGGTGCATGGGTGTGCGAAGAGCACCATCTGAAGCCGTGAACATATCTTTATTACTTATAATCTGTCACATTCTGACAGAATATACTTATTATCCTTATATATTCTGTCTCAAAAACCAATGTGACCCACCCAGGTTCAAGCACAATCGTGACCTGCCAAGTTGGTAGAAAGTTTCTCAAACAATCTTGACCTACCCAAGTCAGCAACTTGACAGGCGCTGCTGCAGATCACCTTGTCCACCATGCATAGTCCACTATATGGGCAGTGCCCCAATCACCTGATCCTAGCAGTCCGCCAACTCCAAGCTCCTGCTCATCCAGAGTGAGTGAGCTGCTGACAAAGACATAGATGGTATCACCAGCCGGTAGCCGCGGTGGTTGCACTGGTACTGCCAGCCCGAGTAGGGCTGTCATGCGCCGAGAGCTTTGGCATGTTGTGCCAGCAGTGGCACGGGCAGGTCAGAAAATTCCTGTGGAGACAGTTTGGCCTGCAAGGGCAGTGGACACAGTGCTGAATGTTTTTTTTTTGAAAGTATCAAATAAAGTATATGCTGAAAGATCCTGCTTCGGACTGCTTGTTGAGCTGTTTGTGTCACAATGCATTTAAAGATGCACACAAGCACCACGTGACTGACTCAGTCAGACCGCCGTTGTTACATGTGTATCAACAGTGCCAGCATTCTTGCCAACAGCAAAAAGTGCTTTTCACGAAGCTGCAGGACACATAGGGCACCAACAGCTGTCAATGATTCTGCAGACATTGGTACTGCAGTCTGCAGCACAGAGGTAGTAGATGAATCAGTGCAGTGTACTGTACCTGCAGCTGTGCATACTGCTCTGGTGTTGCAAGGCGGGACAAGGCGGCAGCAATTGCATCACTTGCATCACCTTTGGTCCAATCAGGATTGACCGTCACCTAGCAGCAGCAGCAGCAGCAGCAGCATCGGCGGCAGAACCTCAACTGCAACATCAGCAGCCAGCGCACAATTTCAGAAGCAGCAGCCGCGGTAGCAGCAGTAGCAATGACAAAGCTTATGAATATCCCTATGGACTCAAATCACATTGCTTCTTTTTGGCTTGCAAAGATGTCATGAATTCTGCGCAGTGCCCCACAGCCTCGCCTTGCATGAGGAACTAGCAAGGACCTTAGATGGGCCATGATACTCTCTGAGCAAACATACCAACCCTCCAACCCGGCCCCATACCTCCAACTGCTGCAGGAATTTGACTTGTTTGTCCCCCATGGCCTGCTGGCGCCAGGGGGCATGCCTCTTGAACGTGCCCAACCTAGCAGGAATCTTCTTCCTCAAACCGCTGCTGCTGCTGCTGCTGCTGCTGCTGCTGCTGCTGCTGCTGCTGCTGCTGCTGCTGCCTGGACTCCTCCTCCAGGCGATGACTGCCTGCTGGTTTTGCCTTCTGACGAGGCCGCTCATGTAGTCCAGGGCAGCACCGTACGCATCAGAAGCAGTCATCCCATGTACTGCTGCAGCGTTGGCATTGGACCAGTCCAGGGCGTTGCTGTTGTCCTTGCGCGCTGCCTGATGCAGAACGACGTACCTGCGGGAACAGACACAGCAGAATTGCACGTGGTGATGTGGATTATCTTGGAACCTGTTCTGCCAACGTTGGCAGCAACTGCAGCAGTAGGAGTAGCAGAAGCAGTCATAGTAGCAGTGAAATAAGAACACACACATGTAATTGCAGTCAGTTTTGTTCCATTCCTTTCCTGCTTGTTCAAACCTGACATCAGATAAACAAATTATATAAAATCTCAGCCATAGCAATAGCTGTGCCATGGGCCCTGTGCTGCAATCCAAAAGAGGACAGTACAATACAACACCATGCTGAGCGGTTCTACCGCCGTCATGTCAGACTGACAGCATGTCATACTTGAACAAGCATTCCGGGAGCAAAGCTGACTGTGAAACTACTTTCATCTGACTTGTTTGACCCCAGATGATGTTGACTGGCTGGTTACACAGTCACCCGATCCAGAAAGATATGCATACGATTTGTATGCGCTTTGAAAGTGCTGTGCTGCATGTGTTTGTGTGGCAAGACTATGAGCGCAATCAACATACATTGTGACTTATGATGATCTGCAACAACAGGCTCGCATTCAATGCAGCACACCACTGGCATGCTCACTCTCACCAACCTCACCTTTCTTCGTCAAACTCATCGTCAACATCATCATCATCATCACCATCATATTCATCACCACCCTCCAGAGGAGTCTCTGTACCTTCATCTTGCAGCAGATGACCTCCTGCTGCTTCTCTGTCAGTACTTCTGGCTTTCAGCAGCCCAAGCTGACGCTGTCCTCCTGCACTGACACTTGTCCCAGTTGTCCCTGCTTTCAGCTGGATACCCAGCAGCTGCTGCTGCTTGCTGCTCATGCCTGCTGCATTCACCAGCCAGATTTGACCCAGATCAAACAGGCTGCACATCCAGTGAGGACCGAATTGCCTCCAGGCCATGTCCAGGGGGCTGATGTCATCATCACTCACAACACTCATCTCACCACCCTTGAGGCCATCAACATTGACCTGGGACGACATACAAATTAAACGTTGTTATTCACTTGAATGTGTTTCAACATAATTTTGACTTGATTAAGGTGTTGTTACTTAACTTTAATTCATGTACGGTAGCCCACTGTGCGCTGATCATGCAAGCTGGTCATGCCACAGATGAAAATTCCAGCCCCAGCAGCATTTGCTGGATAAGAAACTGCAAAAGTACAAGCACTTGCATGTACTCATTGAAGAATCGCACCACGTTTCCAGGCAGCACTCAGAGAAAAGCACTTGTCCATGCAGGAGCTGGTGTCCTTGTCACATTTATATGTGCCGAACAGTTATATGTCGCTGTGTCCCCACAGTTCTCACATGCAGTACAGCTGCCTCATAACCCTGATAAGGTGTTACCCTCAGTATATATAAAGGTTATAACACTGCCATATCATCACAATAGTACAGCAAGAACACACTGCAGATAGTTTGGCAAGCGTGAATTTGCCATCACAGGAACAATATCCTAACTGGAAGTGAAGAAAAACAGATGCATGTGGCCGCCTTGTGCTGCAAGGTGCAGAGCGGAGCAACACCGCAAGAGCACACTGCAGATGGTTTGGCAAGCCTGTATTTGCCATCACAGGAACATTATCCTTTCTAAAAGTCATGTAAAAAACAGATGCAGGTGGCCGCCAGTGCTGTTAGCACCGCCCTGCACCTGGCGGCACAAGGTGGCCACCTGCATCTGTTCGTCACAGAAGTCGCGGTTCACTCCTCACCACAGCTCACACAGCCTGCACAGCTTTCATGAGGCCTGAGGCCTTGATATAATGAAAAGTAGTATACTACAATAAATTAATCAATTATGACAATAAAGAATAATAATAAACTTGTACGTACCTTTCGAGTGCGGTCCTTTTGTTCTGGTAGCTGCTGTGGGTCCAGGTTGTTGTAGCAGGCCAGGTCATCAAGCAGCACGCGCGTGTCCATGATCCGGTCAGCCTTGAGGTATTTGTCAGAGAAGTCAAGCACCAGGCAATTATCCTTGCCGGGGTAACGCCGCAGCCCTCGGCCCAGCATCTGCGGTACATGCACACATTTACACACATACTATGAATAGTATTCAACAAACATACACAATACACATACAGAGATGGACATGCTCAGCACAGATTCTGGCTTGGAAACATGTCTGTGTAAGTTTGTTTTCATAAGACTGATTATTGTTGGTAGGTGCATGCTGTATTGGTACATGAATGGTCCGATGTGCCGATTGTGAGTAGAATTCATCATGTAAGTCAAAAACATCAATCCAGCAAACTGCTTACATGAGACTGATGTTGTGCACATAGTAAGTGAATAAACCAATACAAATTACTTTGATAGTCTACTAAGTGTGTGCTGTTGGTGCAGTGGAGGTGGTGAATAACGCTGTGGGCACAAAACCAAAAACCGTGTTTGTTACCTGGGTGTACAGCCCGGTTGACTTTGTAGGCCGGGCCATGATCACGGCGTCAATGGAGGGCTCATCAAAACCCTATAGCAGCAGCAGCAGCAGCAGCAGCAGCAGAGCATGCAACAGGTCTGAAGCACTCAATCCCTCTTTGCTTGCCTGCTGCTCTCCCAAAGTCTTGTCCTCACTGGTGGAATAGCTATGCAATATCTTCAGATTATGTATTTCATAACATCGTTCAATAATTGATGTAGATGATGAAGGTAGTGACATTGTTACACCACTACCTGCAACATCTCCACTGATAATTAACAAAAATATCTTATACATAAGCCTAAGAAATTGCGTAGCCAGTCATGGCAACACCTCCATAATATATTTATTATTATAATATGCTGAGATGCCGAAAATTGTCTGGTGTCTGAAATGTGTGAGCAATTTGCTAAGCCCAAGCCCTCACCCTGCAACAGGTGCAGGAGTGCTATGAGTGTTGCATACTGAGTGCAGCCAGTTGTGATATTGCCGCAGGCCTATGTATTGCCTGTGATCCTGGTAATATCTTGAAGAGGAATATCTGTAAAGAAGGAAATTATTTGATACATTATTATAATTGTTGGTGTGATGATTTGTGAGCGCGTAGCTGTCAGCCCACCTCTGTGAGTATCTCCACATTCCAGACAATATCCAGTTCACCATGTTTGAACTTCTGAAGCACCTGGGCGATCTCAGCACGCGGCAGCTTGCAGTTGATCACAGCAGATCGAACACCTGATGGACAAATCAGCAGCAGCAGCAGCAGCGGTGGCAGCAGCAGCAGTAGATTCACTGCTAACAAATGCCTCTCATGCACACCTTTGCCTGGCCCGGTAATACGGCTGAAGATTCCGATGGCATTCTTCAACGACAACAGACTCCATGCTTGTTCAACAGAATATTAACAATCACAATACCAAACATAGAGTGACAAACATAGAGTAACAAACATTAGAAACCGGGTTGTTAAGGGCTGTGAGCTCACCAGCTCGTCTGAACAGAGCCTCCAGTGTTGCTGCATGTGAAACATCCACTGCAAAACCAATGGCCTTCCTCACAACACGCCTGCCTGCCAGTGATATAAAACCTCCATTGCTGTCCTGGCCAGAACCATCAGTGCCACCACTGCTGCTGCTGCTGCTGCTGCTGCTGCTGAAGGATTCATCAGGGTTCAGTGGTTCAGTGCAGTAGTCCCTGAAGGCCTCGAGCACGAGTCTGTTTCTGCTGGTGCTGTTGACAACACTGCTCAGTTCTGAGGTGCTGAAGTCGCCCCGCGCAGTGTTGACGTCCTTCAGGTCTGCTTGGGTGAAGATTTTACGGCTGTTGATCTGCAGCATGACGTATTATTAAATTTAAAGAAAACTGTGAATATTCACACCATGATAGTGTTTGGTCTTTGCAAGTATGATATACCACAGTATATGAGGTGATGTTCATTGTTTAACAGGAGGAATTTGACCCAGGTGAATACTATCACCGTATCTGAGACTTGCATCAAACATATATATACTTCGAAAGCCATAAACAGAATGAAACAGAAAGCAAGATCAAAAATTGGTGCATGTTCAGGCCATTTTTTTGATTGTATCAGATGCTAAGTCTTACAGGCAGTACTATGCTGCAGTCAAGGTGACTGCTGAAAGCTCTCTGAAGCATGCATGCATGCTTGTTATCGACCTGTTGTGCTGCATGACTGTGCTGTACCTCTCCTGCAATGCAAAAGCACTGAGTCGTTCCACCAAACAACTGTTGCGTGTGCATACTGTTGCAAAACTAACAACAACATTTCCTAGTCCTCCCAGATTTCCCAGTTTTCCCACCTTGCACAGATACTTCCTTTTAATCATGTCTTGAATATTCTGCGCATATGTTTGTTGAAACATTTTATACAGCTCTTCACTGTGCCCTTTCTTCAACCTGCGATGCATATTGCAGGTATGCACACAGCATGCACAATCTCAGAGGCATAACTTGGATTGCTATAGAACAGTTTGAGGCAACAAAAAATGATTTTCTACTATACTGAAAATGGCCAGTGGCTCTTTTTGGCCGCAAGACAAGTTTTGCAAGCCCATACTATACCATCCCTAAGATCCAGGCAGTTGCCAGTATGCTTATCATTGCATGTATGCCTTTTGATTTCCTTACTTTTTGCTGCCAATCAATGCGATTGCACACATTTTCTCCAGCAGCAAAACACAGGGCAATCAAAGGGCGCACATGCTAGTGCTTGGACTATGCTACGCAAAATATATCATGTAGCATGCAGCATTTGATGAAATGTTTGTGAAATAAAAGAAGATAATCCTTCCTCGCCTGTAAGGGGTTGCTGTGAAGCCCACGAGCAAGGCATGTGGGGTATAGACTGCCTTGAACCCAGAAAAACCACCAGGCACGATCTCAATGCCCTCTTCATCAACATCTTCTGTCCAAACATCACTTTCCATTTCCAAGGCACTGATGGCCACAACGCCACTGCTGCCGCCACCACTGCTGCTGCTCTTGACCCAGGATGACTCATCTGACAGGTCCTCCTCACTGCTGCCAACTGGTGACCTTCTGGTGCTGCTGCTGCTGCTGCTGCTGGATTCTGCACCGGTGACTTCTTTCAAGAAGCCTAAACCCTTCAGTACACTTTTGTATGTGTCTGCTACTGAGTGGTGGGCTTCATCAACAATAACGAGGCTGAAGCGGCACGCTGCTAGCTGTGAGATGCAGTTTTTGGCAGTCTGCACAGTCGCCACAATCACCTGCAGCCGACGAAATGTTGATATGTGTGTGTTGATGCAACACAACGCATTGTTAAACCTTGATACTATTGTGGAGAATGTTGTTACAGACAGAATGATTTGCTGCACATTTTGTTCGTGCTCTGTGGAGGTATACTCTCCAGAAATAAAACCAGGTTTGTGTACAACAGCAGCAGAGCAAGTGTGCACTGCATGATGCTAAGCAGTGAACAGTCTTCAAGCAGTTTCTTGTTGGACAAGGTTCATTCTTGAGAATGAAGAAGCCTCTGCCAGTTGGGGTGTACGATCACCCTATTGACTGTTGATACTCAATAATTAGCAAGCTTTTCACCATAATAAAGTGTATAGATTATGAAAAGTCAGTGTGACGTTTATGCCCACCATAAATCAGACAGTAGTTCAACTGACTTTTCATAATCCAGACATGGTATCAAAAGATCCACTGGCAGATATAATATTCCTGGTGGTATCATTCCAGCGAATGTCCAGGTGCTAATCACAAGCATACAACACTCTAGTCAGTACAGAAAGGTTTCATATCATATTGGGATACAATAACATAACATGATGTTATTTCTCTGTTATGACAACCTACTGAAATCAGTACTAACCTGTCCCCAGAACTCCTTCTTGGCTCCCTTCACCCAGCTCACAGTGACACCCGGCCACATCAACCCAAACTTTTCTTCCGCCTGGTGCAGCAGCTCAGCTCTGTGAGCCAACACCAACACGCGCATCTGACTCAGCGAACCGCCAGCTGACGCAACCCACTTGGCAGCTGGCGTGACGACATCAGCTGTTGCAGCAGCAGCAGCAGCCGGTATAGCAGGTTCATGTGACAGCTGGCGTCGGCGTTGTTTGCTGCGGGTGGGGGCTTGAGCAGCAGCAGCAGCAGCAGCAGTGGTGGCGGGGGCAACACTAGGAGAGGGTTCTGCTTTGAGGGTTGATGATGTGCTGCTTCTGCTTCTGCTGGTGCTGGCGCTGCTGCTGGTACTGCTGCTGCTGCTGCTGCTGTTGGTGTCGAGGCTGAGTTCAACAGTGCTGCTGCCACTGCTGTGGCTGCTGCTGCTGCTGCTGCTGTCGCTGGTCTGACTGGATCCTGCTGTCAGTCGCTCCCACACAGCAGACTTGGCTGCAGCACTCAGCCGTGATCGGCCTTCCTGCAAACCCCCACTGCTGCTGCTGCTGCTGCCACTGCTGCTGCTGTCGGTGTCTAGCAGATCACTACCAGGCTCTCCTGGCATGTCATCAGGTCCTTTAGCTGCTGCTGCTGCTGCTGCAACCACTGGACCGCCAGATAGTGGCACAGCCTTCAGCGCTGCTGCTGCAGATTTTCCACTCGCAGCTGCCATCGCTGCTGCTGTTGCTCTTGCTCCCCCAGGCCTGTTGCTGCTGCTGCTGTTGCTCATTTCGCTGGCATGAGCATCATGATGAGAGTGTTTCAGATCTGTTGCTGGAAAGTGCTGGGCGATATATCGGCTGAGGGCGGCAAACACGACAGTCTTGCCGGTGCCTGTTGGCAGCATGACCAGTTGAGCGCTGCTGCCGGCCTTCCAGTGGGAGACAATGCTTTGGATTGCTTCAACCTGATAATCCCTGAGAGTGAATGAGGAGTCTGAGGGGTTCAGGGTTTTGTAGGTAGGATGAGGCAGGGCATCACATAATGCAACTGATGTACCGCCGCTGCTGCTGGTGGTGTCAGATAATGTTGGAGTAGTACTGCCAGAGCCATCAAATAAAGAAGCGAAAGCCGCTGAAGATGCTTGTGCTGTTTTGCTGGCAGCATCACGTGCCTCTGTGGCTCGAGATATTCGCCGTCTGTGTGGTGATCTGCCAGTTGCTGTTGCTTCTGCTGCTGAGCTGTCCAGGTCAGAGACCTGCTGCCCTGATTTCCCTGCATCTCTGCTGTGCTGCAGCTTTGGTGTTGCACTGGAGAATCTGCGTGTTTCGCAAATCACACCGTCGGATTCGTTGGCAAGATTCGAGCTGTTTCCATTGGAGGGTGGTGGTCTGAATGTCTTCTTACTGCTGCTGCTGGTACTGTTGGTGCGCCTTCGTCCAGCAGCGCAGGTGCTGACTTGCCTAGTATGCTGACACGCAGAGGAGGCGGAGGTGCCCTGAAGACGTTACGTACAGCCGCAAGAGCTTTCAGATGGTTTACAAGACGATCATGCGGCTCAAACAGGCAAGGAACAGCACCAGGATCAAGAGGATCCCAGGTCTGTGCTTGCATCCCATGTTGCCTTGGATTATGCTCAGACGTACTAGAACACTTCGAGGCCAGCAATGTATGCATAACAAGCTTATGCAGGGTACCACACAATTTGCAAAGGCGAGGAAGGACACGAAGCAGTGGAGCTGTTGCTATGAGGTAACTTTCTACGGCTGAAGCGCCTCATGCAGGACCGGATCCTGCGGAATATACAACTGGTAACCTACTGAGACTATGGACGCCTGCCAGCTGCTCAGCAGGCTATGCGGTGGGCGGGCAAAGCCAGCCAGAGAAGGTGGCAGATACCAGAACATCCGTACTCTCATTGTTTTTCATTCACCTGTGCAGTCGCATGTTCAAGCAACAAACAAAGACACTCGCACCATGAACGCATGCTTAGTCGTGTACAGCATCTGCAGGAGTTCGTTGGTTCGGTGGCAGGTACGGCAGCGCGAGATGTGGCAACTTGACCCGTGAATTGCAGCAGGATCCACTCATTGACGTTTTGTATGCGATATAAACAGGCTGTGACTTTCATGTGCAGCCAAACGGCGAGGCTGCGTAACACTAGGGTTCCTCTCATGGAAGCCAGGTCATTGACCATTTGTTGATCGACCAAGGTCGCCATCTTTTTACCCCTGCAGTCTGATAAATCACAATGATAGCGCTATTGGTTGTAAGTTGAACGTGGTTTTCAGTGCCCCCAACGTTTGCTGTCACTGTCCTGGGGAGCAGCAGCAGCGACAGCCAACAGTACTCAGCATCTTGAGACAGGAGAAGCGACAGCAGCACGGCAGCAGCAACAATGCTGTAAATTTAACTCATAGACATGCACCAGCTTGGCAGCAGGATCTCCTTTCAGCGACTTGCGGTGCCTCACTTTCAGTGACTCAGAGATGCTGAGCCTGAGGCTCAGGCTGCCGCAGTACCACCAGCATCAGCAGCACCACCACCTGCAGTCACAGTCACAGCAGCAGCAGCACCACCACCTGCAGTCACAGTCACAGCAGCAGCAGCAGTATGAGCAGCAGCAGCAGGTGCTGTAGGAGCCCAGGCCGTGGGACACGGGGTCAATGATAACATCATCGCCATGAAAGCATGAGAGCACAAGTGTCAACGGTGCCAACTCAGGCTGAGTCAGCAACAGTGCTGTCATGGCCCACTCACTGGCAGTAACACTGTCCGGCATGATACGTGCACAGTGCCTAGCCTAGCGCTTGCCACGCGCAGGTGTGAAACCTGCAGCATGGCCTCATGCCCGGCACAGCGGTGCTGCAGCACAGTGAGAGTTACGGTAGTGCAGGCTATGCTGTGGTGGGCATGGAGTCAAGCGACTTCCATTGTGGATATCCTACTCCAGGCCAGCAAGAAAAGTAATTGCGCGTTCATGCATGCTTCTGGCTGCCATGCCAGTTGACTGAAACCTGGCGTACAAACGGGCGTGTATGAAATTTGCAAGCACTTCAAACCGCTTCATGGCTCGCAATAAGCCTAACATCATATCTTGTGCCCCAAAGGACAACAATTGGCCTGCTGATTGCACGTTGCACTGAGGGTAGCGTACCGTAGCAGGGACAGCCATTCTCAGGCATGTTGAAAGCTCTGTTGGCAACCCGGCTGCCTCAACAAGCCCTCAAGGTAATCTAAATTCATATGCTTCTTTGGTACAACACAAAGTGAGTCAGCCCCCAGGTATGGATACCAGGTATCTGTTGTGCTGCAGGGCTTGTCACCCAGGTTGCTGTTAACAGCTGTGTCCGATCAATGGCAACTCACAGCTGGCCGCATTGCTGTTGTTTTCAATAGATGTCATCACGCTGGCTGAACAGGTTGCCTTCTGGTTGATGTTGCATATCCACAGCAGCAGGAGTCCTCACCTAAGCTTAAGGCCAGCTCCCAGCTATGCTCCAGCAAACATCAATATTGGGCAGCAGTCTAGTAGTGCTCTTGTTTCAGCCTGTCTCTTTAGTGTTTGGTACACCAAGTACACTCGGAAGAGGATTCAGTTTTGCTTGCAATGCTGCTGTTTGGGGGGATCAGAAGCAAATTTGTGCATTAACACTGCTTGAATTTTGTAACAAGCACCCGGTTGCAGGTCCTGTGCATGGCGCACTGAAGCAAAGTATTGTAAATGCTATAGTTGTTCCCGTAAGATGCAAAAGTTGCTGCTGACGCAGGTAATGCATCAATTTCAATCAATGCGACAGCAATACAGCAGAGCGCACGATCCTTGTGCTGGCAGCAGTTCCTATACGATTTTGTGATTGATCATGTCATTGGTATCGAAATTTTTGTTGAAGTGTATGCTCTAATCCTGAACACAGGCGCCTTGTCTGACTGTTAGAGCGCACCATCACCATGGCTGTACCGTGGGCTTATCAAGCCTACCAAACTGCGACCCAGGCGGAAGCTGAACAGGTGAACGTGTGATCATTGTGTCGATTGCGCGGGTGTGCTGTGTCATACAGCTCACCTACCGGGCGCACTTGTAGGTTGAGCCTGAAGCAGAATATGAGTTTCTTGGGAGGTTTCGTACTGTCATCGTGGGCATCAGGTACTACACTGGACGAGTTGGATCTAACGAGGTGGGTGTTTATCACCATGTGTGCGCTAAAGAGGGTCTGGAGCTGTTTGCATGGCAGCGACATGCTGTTAAGTCTCTGACGGGGGTTTCTGCTGCTGGTGCTGCGTTTCTGTTTCTGACAGCTTTGCCATTCAAGAAAAAGGTATGCAGCAGTAGCGGCTACTACTAGCCTGGCTCCGTTTGTGAACAAACTACAGATAAAACTAAGTTAAGTGTATTGCCCAATACTTAACGTCTGCTTGGAAACTGCTCTGTCAATGTGAGCATAATGGCAGTAGAACCGCTCAACATGGTTTGTTTTGTCCGCTTCTGAAATGGGGCGAGGCGCCGACGGCAGGATTGTTATGGCTGAAGCGTAATTTGTATATATAACTAAGTCAAAGCCATGCACTGCATCTTGCCTGGGTTCACATGCTGCTGACATGGGGTTTCATCTGGAGTACTGCTGTATTTAATTCTACAAAGTCTCAAGTACATTGTGACCTCAACTGAGCTAGCCACCTGCACGAAGTCCTTGCCTAATTGCAGACACACGCAGCAGTGCTTTGCATCAACTGCTAGGTCCTGAGAACAATATATATATCACAAACCGTGCAGAATCAAAGTGGCAAAATGACTTCTCATGTACAAACAGATTTAGACTGGTCGCCCTGATGACTTTGACAGTTTGGCATCCCAGCGAATCTACTTCATCATACAATCCTGCTCATATTGTCCTGCAAACTCAATTGATTTTGTCATGCAAATGCAGGCAGTGAAGTTTGTTCGTGAGCCCAGCAATCCCTATGACACAAAGTGAGCACACCCGATCAGCAGCAGTAGCAGCACCAGCAGCAGCTGTGGTATATGGAGCATTCTAGTGTATGTATGATGGCCTGACAGCAGCAGCAGCAGCAGCAGCCGGAAGGAGCATGGCAGCATCTGGTTCCAGTGTATGCGTGACGGCCTGACAGCAGTATAAGCAGCAGCAGCAGGACTGTAATAGTGCATTGCTCGAAGGGTCTGGAGCGTAGTTGGAACAGTCTCCAGGAACAGCACAGCTGTGCAGCTGACTGGCCAGCTGTTTTCATTTCAGTGCAAGCTTTGAAGAACTTGATGAAATTCGGTCCAATTGGCACTTTGCTGCAAGACGTTTCTTAGTAAAACTCAGTCCTGCAGACATCTCAGTATCCTGCAATCTGTATGTGCAATGCCATATGTAAAAATACGGCGCTCGCTGCTGCTGCTTCCTTCTCACTGCTGCTGTTGCTGCTGGTGCCGCTGCTTTGTCACTGCTGCTGCTGTCATTTGCCTGCAGTGCGGTCAAGGTGGAGAACATCTATGGTGATCAAGTGGGCCACCTCAAAAGGGAGCTGGTGTTTGAGGTGGGTGGCTGAAGCAGATTACAGCAACATCCTACTCTGCATAATCACGCAGTGCCGCTATAATATAATTGCGTGTGATGTTGCTGCAGCCAGCAGCAGCAGCAAAAGCAGTAGTGTACATATGTGAACCAATATTGAAGCAAACGGTGCTGGGGCAGTAGAAAAAATGACAGCTCTTATATCTTGATTCATTGGCTCGCTGGTCTAGGACTGGGGAGGGTGCTAGCCCCTCACGCTGTATTGTATTATATTGTCACCGGGGGTGTAGAGATCTCCAGGTATCGACGCATGTTGGCTGAGTCACAGTCGTCATGCATCGATGCTTTCATGCTGCTTGATATCTCCTTTGATGCACTCATCGAACTCACCAGATCAACCAACATATACCACTGTCAATGGACTTCTTGAATGTTCTGTCCTGCAGATCGCTCGCATGATGGACAATGAGTCGCTGCGCATCGAGGGCATCATGCCCGGCGGGTCGAAGTCGTCTTACACCCTTCCCATCGACATCTACGCATTTGGGGCATCCGCGGAGGTTGGCGCCATTCTGAAACGGAAATTGTTGCAGCTTGGTATCGCACTGAATGTTATCTCGTTACAGGAAGCGACGGCTGCGGCAGCCGGGCAGGCCGGTCGGCACGGTGCCGGGGGTCGGGCGGGCGATGTGAGCGTGACGCTCGCGCCTGCGCAGATGGAGAACAGCCTCAACAAGATGTTTGAAGGTGAGCACGGTATACGTTATTGTATAAAAGGAACAAACAGAAACCAGAACCAGAAACTGCAGTCTCGATTTCAAGGACTAGCCTCTCTGCCTTGTGTATCTGTTGACTGACTGGTGCTGAAACTCTTTACCACTTTTGGATGATGCTGTCATGTCTTTGGCAATTTGCTGAAGCACTCACCAATCAAGAGCAGCTCACAACTAAGATTATCATGGCATTGTGTGATTTGAAACAGTTGTGCTTGCTTCAAAACCTCTCTGGCTGCAACTTCAACTGAAACCCCGTGCTGCCGCAGACCTCTACAACAGCACTGGTCCAAAACCCCGCCTAAACCCCGGGCCCGAGATCTTATCACAGCTGTTCCCTCACCAGCAAGAGGCCCTTGCATGGATGATTGAGCGGGAAAATAACAACTCCCTTCCCCCATTCTGGACCGCCAGCTCACCTGGTGGTGGCAGGGGGGCAGGTGGGGGTGGAGGAGTTGTGTACACAAACACACTCACAAACTTTGAAACCCAGCAAAGACCTGAACCCCTCAGGCGAGTACTTGGGATGTTGTGGGGCCTGTCACACAGCATTGCTGCTCTTACATACCTCTTGACACATTCCGTAACCACAGGGTAGGATAGGACAGTGTAGGTTAGGAACCTGCCCTCCAAAGGGCTATTAGGTTTGACATAATCTATCCAGTTTCATTTTCAGACATGCACTCCAGCGTAAGAGTTTGTGGTGTTATCCAAAGCTTCTTGCTCCTCGAATGCAGGGGTGGTATCTTGGCGGATGATATGGGCCTCGGCAAAACCCTGCAGGTGCTCTCTCTCATTGCCAGCAACAGATCTGGAGGTGTTCTGGCTCAGACACCCCCAGCAGCAGCAGCAGCAAGTGCTGCTGCTGTTGTTGGGCCAGATGCTGGCAGACCCAGCAAAAGACGGAAAAAGGTGAGCAAAAACGCTGTACATATTTTCCCTTGCAAGCACGGTCATGGTGTTAAATGTCGCCAATCCTCATGTGGCTTTCTTTCTGCTGTCTGCCGTCTGCAGTGCTATCATTCCAACTCCCATACGCCTGTTATATGATAAAGCGAAATACATTGCAAGATTAGCTACTGTGTCCGGCGGGACGGTAAACACGTGGTCTACTGGTTATGATGGTCGACTTAAAAAGGTGTCTGAAAAGGGCACGAGTTCGATTCTGAACCGGGGCGGATTTCTCAGTTCTCTGGGCGCCCTTACCAACGTCCCATCGCGTTGGGAGTGATCGATAGTTGGGCTAAAATATACTTGCCCCAGCCGTGTGGCGGTGTCACCACTGAGTATCTGCCCGTCAACACGCTTCAAGGGGTTTCCAGTGGTTTACCCTTGTCGTAAAAAGGATGGTAGTAATTGATTAAGAATCCGCCTGCGAAACACCGGGCGCGAGGCCGATGGCAGTAAATGCTATGGCTGATGGTATCAATTATTATTATTATTACTATGCTACTAGCTTCTGCTGCTACTGATGTCTTCATGCAGGGACCAGCAGCAGCAAAAGCAGTGGCAGTAGCTCCTCTTAGTCAGCTCACTGCTGCCTCCCAGCGTGGTGCCAGTGCTGCTGCTGCTGCCATCGCTGCTGCTGAGGTCCCTCCCACACCTCCTGCTGCTGATGGCCCTCGGGGGACGCTGATTGTGTGCCCCTTGAGTGTTTTGAGCAACTGGCAGATGCAGATTGAGGAGCACACCGCTGGAAACCTGCAGGTGCGAGTTCAAACCCCACATATTCTTATTTTTTTCGCTTGAAGGCATATTACTCAAGAGCGCTGGTAGCATTCTGCTGTGAGAGTATTGGCTGAGGATGAGGTAGCCTGCAGATCACTCTATTGTTTGCAGACTTATCACAGCTTGCATGCACACACTTTTCATCATCACAAATTCTGAGGAGCATATGGTTGCAGATACTGGATAGAAACAAAATCTATTTTTTCTAAAGGGCTTGATAATCTGCAGATATGCAGATTGTGCTGCCCTTTCTGGCCCACATGCATTCCAGAGGCCATCAAGTAGGAGTAAAAATAAGGTCCATCCTCCCAGGATACCCTATACAGTATTGGATATATATAGTGTATATCCTTGCCTTCTGCATTGATAGCTGACTGGGCTAAGATACCTCATTGAACATCTCAATTTACATGGAAATATTTGCACTGATCATCACCACCATATTCATCTCAAATGAATTCAATTCAAGCAAGTGTGTTCCTGTCTGCAGGTTGCTGTCTATCACGGGCCAGAGCGCAACCGCAGCCGGGTCTGGCTGTCCCAACAGGACATTGTTATAACAACGTATGCGACGTTATCTGCTGATGTGGGGCTTAGGGGAGGCCAGGGCTTGCTGGCAGTTCAGTGGCTCAGGGTGGTGCTGGATGAGGCACACACCATCAGAAACAGCGAAACACAACAGGCCAAGGTAGGTGGCATAAATGGTAATAAACCCTTGGATGGCTCATTTGGATGTATGACTTCATAATTGTAATAAAAAATGAAGGCAACTGGAATGTTGACAGGGTCAACAAGACAGAATTTCAATAGTCCTATGGATTTTGACAGCCGGTGGTGCACCTGGAGGTACCCCGAATGCATTAGTTGCGCTCAAGGATGGATCACCTCTCCTGCTGCAACTGCTGCCATTGCTGCTGCTGCTACCGCTGCCTGCAGGCCTGTCATGCCCTGAAAGCCACCCGCAGGTGGGCAGTCACCGGCACTCCCCTCCAGAACCGTGTCAGTGACATTCACGGCCTGCTGGTGTTCATGAAACTCACTCCTCTGAGCGACAAAGCATTCTGGCGGAGATGCATTGAACGGCCGCTGAAACAGCGCAACTCAAGCGGACTTACTGCACTCAAGGTCTGTGCTGCCACGAAAACAAACGCACTGCACACGATTTGGTCACAGGCGACCTGCTGATTTGATATATACTTTGTACTATAATAAAATATGTAGAAATGTCTGAAGATATTGGTTCGTGGACCTCTTTTGGACATACTATGTGCAGGTGCGCAAGATGTCATGACAGAGAGAGAGATGACATGTTACTGTTTGCTTTATGACATGCCAAATAACAGGTATTGATGGGTTCGCTGGCTCTGAGGCGTACTAAGGACAGTCCCGGGCCGGATGGTCGGCCACTTGTGCAGCTGCCCAGCAAAAATGTGCAGATTGTTGGGTTGGAACTGGGGCCTGAAGATGCTTTGAATTATGCACGACTGGAAGCAGAAACGAAGAGCTTGGTAAGAGAACGGGTTTCTGTCCTAACGGGACAAACAGAACAAAGCAACGGACATGCTAGATCTGCTTGATCAGGCTATGTGCTGCTCAGCGCTTAGCAGAGGATCAACAGTACTGCTAATACCTAAGCAGTTGTCTGATCTTGGTAGACGGCCCCCTGGCAAAGAAATCATTACAAAATATAAAGCACATGATCCCATTCTACGTGATGCGCTGCATGCTGTTCAAGCTGCCCTGTCACCTGGGCCGCTGCTGCTGCTGCTGCTGCTGCTGCTGCTGCTGCTGCTGGTGTTGGTTTTCTTGTAGGTTGCCCATCATTTGAGTTCAGGCACCCTGGTTGAGAACTACACAAATGTGTTGGCCATTATCATGCGACTCAGACAGGTGCGTAGCTGACAGATTACTTCAGCACCCAGTCCAGCATTATACCAACCATTCAGCCTAATCAATGCCCCTCAGTCAATCCTGCTGTATTCTGTGTGCTCTTCAATCCATCTTCATAAGTGAAGTTGTCTTTCATATTTCTGTCATTTTGTCATGTTATAATGTCACATAACAGGTATGTGACAGCAGCAGGCTGTGTCCCGAGGCTCTTGAACTGCTTCAGGCGGCCACAGCAGCAGCAAAGGCGGCAGCAGCAGGCAAGGGAGCCCCTCCACCACCAGAACTGCTGGAGAAACTCCTGGCTGCTTTATCAGGTGAATGGCTGGCAGCATGTTCTAAGTAATAATTACTGTTATTATCATTATTGTTATGTATTATGTTGAGACTTTCTCTATCCCAATTCAACATAATACTGAAAATGAATAATAGTCTCATATGAAATGTACATTTCAGTGGGCAATGTATTTCTTACTTGAATCAGATTCTTCATTACAATTACAGAAGCTAGGCTTTTAGCAGATGTAATATGATGTAAAATTCTCAAGCCACCTTGTGTTGGATGTCTTCACACGCGGCTGTGCCATACTGCTGCTGTTAACACTGCTGCTGCTGCTGCTACTGCTGCTGCTACTGCTGCTGCTGCTGCTGCAGGTGATGACAGTGAGGAGTGTGCCATCTGCCTCAGTCCGCTGGAGATGCCGTGTATAACAACATGTGGACACGTGTTCTGCAGGAGGTGATCTTGCTCATATATTTGTATATGTATATAAATAAAGTCTCTACACATGACAGTTGCTGCCGCTGCTGCTGCTGTTGCAAGCATACAACGTACAACAATGACTGCCCGATACCAGAAAGATTGTCGTTAATGCTATTATTCATATCATCATATTATGCATTGCTGGATCTGGTGCTCTGTCATTTGGTCAAAAAGACGTGTTATATTTTCAAAGAAGGTTTTATTTCTAAGTAAATAAAATAAAAAATAAAAAAACAAGCTTTTTTATTTCTAAATAAACGTTGTTTTCTATTTGTTTATGTTCATTTATTCATGTACAGGTGCATCGAGAGTGTGATCATCAGAGACAAGCCCTCCTGCCCCCTCTGCAGACAACCCATCGCAGCAGACAGCCTAATAGATCCACCACCACCACCACCAGCAGCAGCAGATGGAGGTCCAGATCAGCCAGATCAAGCAAACCTTGGACAAGCCTCAGAGTCTCAGATCGCCGCTGCCGACCCCACTGCTGGCAGCAGCAAGGTGAAGGCGCTGCTTCAGAAGCTGAGGGAGGTTCAGCAGCAGGACGCTGCTGCTGCTGCTGGGGGTGTGGAAGCAGCCCCGACAAAATCTGTGGTCTTCAGTCAGTTTATAGGTGTGCACAAACTGGCCACAAACATCTATAGATCTGTTGATGAGCATGGCACATCGAGGAATCAGTTGGTTGATGACGGGTTGATGTCAAAACACAGATCTATGGATCGTTTGTTGTAATATTCTTTCTTTCATTCATTCATTCATTCTTTCAATATTGCCTTGTTCTGGATTTTTCTATTGATCTGCTGTCCGGCAATTTTCCTGTTTCACAGAGTAGCAATAATCTGGCAGGGGCAGCCATTCCCAATGTCCACAAGCATTGCTGAACTCTAAGTTGAATTTGTATTTTAGTTTGAAATCTTTCTAAGCAGCAGCAGCAACAGCAGCAGCAGCAGCATTCATATGCTCTGATTTTCTAAACACACCCGGCTCTGTCACCGTTGCATGTGTCCTAGCAAAACAAACAATCTGTGAATGTAATGTATCTCCTCACCTGCAGAACACACAATATCATGTACATTGGTAAATGCATTATATGCTTATACCAGTGTACAGTACTATGCACACCAATATACGGTTTATACTTATTGCTGGAGTTTGCTGCTACGTCTGTTGCTGCAGGCATGCTCAATCTGATAGCAGCTGCTCTGAAGGCCGAGGGCATCCCCTTTGTGCGTGTTGATGGCAAGACAAATGCAGCAGCACGCAAGTCAGCAATACAGTCCTTTGCAGGTAGGTGCGCAAATCAGGTGCTGAACTCAAACTAGCAGTCGAGATGATGGTAAACATCATCAGCGGCAGCAGTAGCAAACACAAACTGTTTGTGCACAAATAACCAGCCCCACGAGATAGCAAAAAAACCAACATAATGTGGTCATGACCTCTCATTCAGTGTATTTCTCCCTGCTCTGCACCTGTAAATCAGTAGAGCCATGCAACATTGATGAGCTGGCAATCAAATTGACATGCAATCACTGTCATTGCCGCAAGCAGTACTGCCAGGATCATCCCAAACCAGCAACTCAAAGCCTCTGCTGATGGTGATGGCATCACCTGAGGAGTCGTGTTATATATATAATATAGAGATAACAATTTTATTCCTGCCCCTGCTGCCCCTGTAGGCTCCAGTGGTGACAGCCCTCGTGTGTTCCTGGCCAGTCTGAAGGCTGCTGGTGTTGGCACCAACCTGACTGCTGCCAACCACGTGCACATGATGGACCCCTGGTGGAACCCAGCAGTAGAGGACCAGGCAATGGTGAGACCACAACACAAAAACATGAATGTAGCATAACGGGCCCCTGAATAACCTGAAGACTTCTTCAGGTTATTGCTGCTTCTGCTTCTGATGCTGCTGTCACTGCTGCTGCTGCTGCTGCCGTCTGCGCCCGCAGGATCGTGTTCACCGTCTTGGCCAGACGCGTGATGTGTTTGTGTGGCGGTATGTGGCCACAGGGACCATTGAGGAGCGCATGCTGGAAATGCAGGTGAGCCTGACTGTGCTTGTAGCACTGATTGTAACATTGGTCTGTAAGACTGATGTGTAACACTCAGTGTTACAAATCCTCTAGTAGAGGAGCGGATGCTGGAAGCGCACGTGGGGCTGTTTGTGCTTGATTGTGACACTGATTATGACAACAAATGTAACACCTGTTTTTAAAAATCGCATCCACAGCATTGGTGGCCTAGGGCAGTAGTCACTACAATGGTTGCTTTTTGAACCTTCTGGTTCATCATTTGCACAGTACAGGCTGGCAGCAAAGGGCTGTGGCTGCTTGCAGCGCTGAATTTTCATCTGATAATGATCTGCCTTGCTACTAAGCAATTGCACAGTCGCACCTAGCGGTTGTACTGTATAAGCAGAACCTGCACAATTTGTGTTGTATGCAGCCTAGGTGTACTACACTCAAGTGACTCTGGCCTGAAGCAGGCAGCCAGCTGGCTGCAATGGCTTTGAGCAAACATCTGAACTCAAGTGAGATATGTGTTTTATTGTATGTCCACTACGATTTGATCACACCCCAGCATCAACCTAGGAGTCCTGCACGTGATCGTTGTGTATGCGGCTGACGCATTCGCACCGTGCACGCGCAGAACTCTTCGGTTGATGTTGGGGTGTTATCAGACTGCAGTAGACATGCACTGAACCACATATCTGAGGCGTGTGGCAGTCAAGGGTTGTCAGGCACCTACGTTTGAGGTTGAACTGGTCCACAGCATTAGCCTGGTGTCATCTTGCTGCTGTTGCTGCCGCCGCTTGCAGACTGTCAAAGCAGAGTTGGCCAAAGCTGCCTGGATGGAGCAGCAGCAGCCAGCGGCAACAGGCGGTGGAGCTGGTGCTGCTGGCAGCAGTAGGGGTGCAGGGCGTGGTAATGCAGGTGGAGTAGGAATACGGGTGGATGATCTGAGGAGACTCATGGAGCTTTGAACAGCTTCTGAAGGACTTGCAGCAGCAGGCCCAGCAATTTAAAAGGCTCTGAGATTGAGAATAAAATTGAGAAGCTGCTCTGGAAGGCTCTTCTGCCGGGTAGACGGACACAGCCTTTGGTAGCTCGATCAAAGCGCATTTACGGCCAATTGTTGCGGTCGACATTGCACTGGCCTGTGCATATGAGATGAGACACTCCTGATGGTGCGAATCGGTGTCCAGTTTGACGATGCAGTAAAAGAGGTGGTAGCATGACTCCAGGGGCTACGGCCTTCGGGTCACACTAAGTGATGAGGTGCGATAGCTCAGCTCTGGTGACTAATGCAGCAGCAAGCCCTTCGCGCGAACGTTCTTCAACCCTCATGAGGTGGGCCACGTCGGTGTCTCCAGAGTTCTCGCCCATTGGTAGTGAAACATTCTAAGCGAAAAGCTGGCACACTATGTAATGCAAATAAGAGTAATAGGAAGGCTGCGTAGAGCGTTGAGGATACAGGGAGAAACTTGCTTGTTGAGCGTTGCCCAGCTTTGCAGCTGTCGGTTTAACCGCGATTCCAGGCGTGCCAGGGAGCTGTTGATCGCGTGTAACAGCTGTAGTAACACCAAACAAATTGAGTCTGATACGGTCTCGCCATTGCAAGCTGTGCCGGACGCAGCCCCATGCACTACCCTCGCTTGAGGGACACCAACGTATTTCACAAGGGTAGTCAACAGCTTGACGGGGTATTCATTACCGCCAGCACAAACAGTGCGCGTACAGGAGACCGTGGTGGCCATGGCTTAGCATTAGTGCGACACCAGCTTGCCACACCACTGCGACCTGGTGCTTGTGAGACAAGCTGTCTGAGGTCAAGTAGGAGCCATGATAGAACCTACAAGGTAATAGTCTTTGCATTGAGCAAGCAGATAGAAAGCAGCACGGCCTATGATCACAGAAGCAACATTCTCAACCAGAAGCAGCTGCAGAGCCACAAGGGATCCATCTTTCATCATGCACCCGCGTGACTTACTCCATTATAATGTCGCGCTATATGCTGATGTAGGCTGCATTCTCGCGCGAGTATGCGCCAGAATACCCCACAGATCCCCTGCTACTAGCACAGTCGCTTGCAGCCAAGGTAAGGGCCACGAGCTGGTGTACTTTGTTTAGGAATGTTTGCACTACCATGCAGCTCGCAGGGGGGTATAAAATTCTGGATTCAGCTTGTAGTACACATGAGGTGTTGGCTAGGACAGGCACGATGTGCAAACTTGCACCATTGCACTTGGTGATGGACCAGTTAGTGGGGTATGCATCACACAGCATTACACCTGTCAGACAACTTTATGGGCTAATAATGTGGAATGTTTGCACTACCATGCAGCTCGCAGGGGGGTATAAAATTCTGGATTCAGCTTGTAGTACACATGAGGTGTTGGCTAGGACAGGCACGATGTGCAAACTTGCACCATTGCACTTGGTGATGGACCAGTTAGTGGGGTATGCATCACACAGCATCACACCTGTCAGACAGCTTTATGGGCTAATAATTTGGAATGTTTGCACTACCATGCAGCTTGCAGGGGGGTATAAAAATTTTGGATTAAGCTTGTAGTACACATGAGGTGTTGGCTAGGACAGGCACAATGTGCAAACTTGCACCATTGCACTTGGTGATGGACCAGTTAGTGGGGTATGCATCACACAGCATTACACCTGTCAGACAACTTTATGGGCTAATAAATACGATTCATTGTGGTATACGCCCCATGTGCAGTCAAGAGAGTGTGTGCAGTATCAAGGAAGCAACTGGCAGCAACAGCAGAAGCAGAAGCAGCGGGCTGGCCCTGCACCAAAGCATAGGGTGCTCGGCAACAGCAGCAGCAGAAGACACACCTGGGGGTGGTTTGGTCAAGCGCTGAGTGGTCATCACAGCAGTGCTGCCGGACAACAGCGCAGCAGCACCAGCAGCACCATTTTCACGAATCAGCGGTCGCAACCTATCAAGGCTTTCAGTGCCACTGCAACAGCTGCAGCAGTCACCACATCTTCTGGACTGGCAGGTGTTTCTTCAGAGGGTGGGACCAGCACTGCTGCTGCTGGCAGCAGTCTTGTGAGTCAGATCGGGCCAGCAGCCGACCCTGGCAGCAGCACCAGTGATGCCCTTAGTAGCAGCAGCAGTGGTACCAGCCATCAAGCAAGCCATCATTCTGCAGTTACTACGGCTGCGCCGCTGCAGCGGAAGCAGCAGCAGCACCAGCTGCTTGACGCAGCATGGAACGGTACCATGAGTGCATTATCTGCCACTGCAACCACCACTCAAGTTGCAGCAGCAGCTGCTGCAGCACAACAGGCAGCAGCAGGTTCAAGCAGCAGCAAGGATACCCCACTGCCAGGCGCCAGTGACAGCAGCAGCAGCAGCAGCAGCAAGGTGATCATCACGCAGTCTAGGACTCCCATCAGCAGCTATGACAGTCATGATGAGTCAGATTGGCTTACTGCTGTCCTCTCAGATTCCACCAGTCGCCTGTCAGTCCACTCCAATGCAGTACTCACCAACTCACTCAAGCGCCTGGCCAGCTTGCGCACGCTCGGCGGTGCTGCTGCTGCTGCTGCTGCCACGGCTGGTGTAGCTGCTGCTGCAGTTGAAGGCTCTGAGGGTTTAAGTGGGTTGCTGGAGAGTGTGCGGGTGCGGTTTGGCACTTTTCAGTTGCAGCATTTTGAGGAGGTGGCGCTGCAGCTTGCGCAGTTAGGGTACCAACCTGATGATGATTGGCTGGCGTCTTTTGAAAGGTGGGTTTGGTGTGGATTGAGTTGGTCTGTGATACTCAGCTTCGTCACATCCACCAATATTGTGTTCAATGCACACCAGGATTCTTACAGGGTACACTCATAGTGGTGGGTAAGGCACTCCTAGTTCTGTTGAGAAGTTGAGAAGCAAGTTGGGCAAAGGATACAATTTTCTGTTGAGGGAAAAACAAGGGAAGAATAGAAAAGGAAACTGGTGGTGAAGTCACCGCCATGTTTCATTTCCCGATGCTCGAAGTTTAAAGGGTGTGTTGTTGAAGGCCTGTTTCATCCTATTCGTGTGACTGCAGATACTCACTCCGCGTGATGCCAGGTGGTAGCCCCCGTCTGTTATCCCGGTTGTTACTTGCCAGGGCAAAGCTCTCTGGCAGCTGCAGCAACAGCTGGTGCGCGACCTGTCTGAGGCACATGACAGCGCAGCCGGAGCGGCTCACCGTCAGTAGCTGGGTCAACGCGCTGTGGGCCCTGGTGCGCATGGAACAGATGCCGGATAGGTGGGTTGATAAATAGTGGGATGTTATTACTATTCCGCTGGGATCAAATTTGATATGCACTCAGTGCTGTTGTGCCCCACTAAGCTCCTCACAGTGCTGGCCACCTGCCATCTCGCGAGGCGATCGCCTGTTCAGATATGTTTCTTCTGCTGCCACAGCCGGGCCCTTGATGGACATCTGAGTGGGCATCTGTGTCCGTGTCCAAAGGTGTTCTTGTTGTGCGCCTCTGTCCGCAGGCACTTCCAGACGGTGTTCTTCCAGTCGTCAGCGGAGCGGCTTGATGATGTGTCGCCCGAGCTGCTCAACAGTCTCGTTTGGTCCCTCGCCCGGCTGCAGCTTGCACCCAGCTATCTCTGGTGGAGAAGTCTGGTACAGGCCGCAGCCACGATTGAGAAGCCGTTCAGTCACTCCCAGCTCGCCTGCTTGATCCACTCCGTATCTCTATGGGCGGACCCTGGCGGCATAGCACCTCGAGATGTGCAGATCTTCATCGATCTGCTGCTCGCTGAGGTTGATGTTCAGCTGTCCGTCATGCAGCCTGCGGAGTTGACGATGATCGTGTGGTCGATCGGAGTCTTGACTGCTGCGGGGAAGTTTGTGCCTGACTGGGAGATCCAGGCGAGGCTGTTGCAGGCCGTGCAAAGTCAGTTGCCGAGGTTGAATCCCAGCCAGCTGAGCAGTCTGTGCTGGGGTTTAGCAAAGCTGGATCAGGAGTTACCTAAGGGTTTTGCAGAGGCATTGCTGCTGGAGGTCCAAGCTCAGATGCAGGTATGCATGCGGAGCCTTCTGTTGCTAGTACTCAGCTGGCTACCTTTCATGCTTGTTGTCCACCCATGAATGTCCATTTGAGTTGAGGAGAAGTCTTTGGCTGAGAGCATTGCTCCTGCAGGACCTCCGTTACTCCGGATCTCTGTTGGTATGACATGGTGTGCTACTTGTGAACTTGTTTGCTACCCGGCATGCTCAATCTCATGATGTGTGCACTGCGCTGGATATCGCTGCTAGGGTCAAGACTGCAGCAGCTTCTTGTGCTCTGTCCTGTGTCACATCACATCAGGGGCTGGCCCCGTGCATCATCTCACACACTTTAAGAGCAGCATGATGCACTCAGTAAGTACAAGGAGCTACAGACATAAGAACAGCAGTAACATTGCACTGCTGCAGGGCTTTTCTGATGGTGCCTTGGCCAATGTGATGTGGGCCCTGGCAAAGGTGGCACTGCAGCCTGGAGCTGCTTTCAAAGCAGCACTCTGGGAGGAACTTCACACAAGGTGAGCAGAACTTTCTTGTCTCGCTGAGATATGTGCAGTCTGTGAAGTCTATTACCTTGTCCACAATTAGTATGTCGCCAACCCACAGCAGCACTGCATGTCATCTGATCTGGAACAACAACAAATTGAGTGGAACCAGGTGCAGGCTGTTGAGGTGGCCTTCCAATTTTCTTGCGGCGTGCTACTTTTTGTGCTGCAGTGACCGCTGCTGTGACTGCAGCAGCAAATGCCAGCTACCGCTTGTGCTGTCACAGTTTGCCGGCTCCCTGTGTTGGTATATCAGCCCCTGGTAACTGCACAGTCCTGTTCTGACCAGTGCTGTGATGTCGGTGCTCCTGCCGCAGGTGCCATGGGCTAACTGTCCAAGACATGTGCACACTACTCTGGGCTCTCACACGCCTACAGCTGCAGCCTCCGACTGACCTCATGCAGGAATTGCTGGATCAGTCACTGCCTCAACTGCGTACCTGCGACCCCAACCTGCTGGCAAACCTCACATGGGCCCTAGGCCGACTCCAGGCCAGCCCAAGCCCAAGTTGGCTCTCCGAGTTTGAGGATGCCTCAGTTCAAATCCTGCCGGCAGCATGTTTGCAAGATCTAGTGAACCTTGCCTGGGGCCGCAGCGAACTTGCGCAACAGCGTGTCAGCGACGGACGCTTTGTTGGCAACCCTCGTCCTGCAAGTGTGGCCTGGCAGGCTGCGTTGTTGAGGGAGCTGCGGCTGAGGTGCCGCTGTTTGGATCATGAAGTGGATTGCTTGCAGCTGGTGCAGGTGCTGAAGGAGATGGGGGTGCAGGGACTTTCTGAGGGTGCTGCTGCTGCTGAGGCTTCCTTTTGGGCTGATACTGCTGGCGGCGATGTATGTCCAGTGGAGTTTCAGCCGGGCTGTAGATGATGCCAGTGCTGCTTTCAGGTTGATGCATATGATGCTGCTGTATCCTTCTTGTTTGCACAAGGTGGTGCAATCTGGCCTGAGTTGATGATGTGCTGATTGTGAGTGCCATTGACGCCTTCATTTATCCAGGGTCGCTGCCTGATGTGCAGATGTTGTCATGCAAGGAACATCTGCTCGAGTGGCCCTCAGCTTGATGAGTGTTATTTTGTGGTTCCTAGCATTGGGCCAAGGGTTTAAATGCGGATAAGACTGACATGGGTTCTACTCCCATACCCATACGTATGAGCATGAGACCTGGTACAATGCTGGGACAACATACTCACATCCATGGAAGCCAGAGTTCACAGAGTTTGCTATTGGCCTGTATGTTGTAAACTGCATCTGTTGTCTGAGAGGACTGTTGTGGTGCGGAGGGCTGGAGGGGGCTTGTTTCCAGATAGATGGTTCTGGTAAAGTTGGTGCAGGAAATTGCATGGGTCTTCTCAGGTTAAGCCCATTGGTGGTCATCCATGGCGCGGCAGTTGTGGTATGTTTTGTTGTGAGTGCAAATGGCTACTGTTCTGGCCGTTTTGTAGTGGCTGTACTGATAATGTTGGTGTGATGGTTGTTGTGTGTCGAGTGAGGTTGCTCAAGGCCTGTTCAGGCCACCTACAAACTCAGAGCTGCTGAGTGACTGGGCATTGTTTCTGTTGCAAGGGACTCCCTCCTCTTCTTGGAGAAGAACAGAAAGTATGCAACGTATTTGAACCAGGACGTACTGCTGCTGCATGAGAGCAAAGTCTAATGTTTATTGTCTGTATCACATGTTGCATGGCCCAAATTTTCACCTGTATCTCGTGTGCCTAAGTAGGGGTTCCTTGAGTGTGAGTGCGGCATCTTTAGGCTGCTTTGGCACTGGAGGTTGAGCTAGATGGCCCAATTGCTAGTGCACTTGCAGAGTATGCTGCCAGCAGTCAACCTTCGACTCCCAAGTTGGAAGTGACTGGCCTTGTATGGATAAAGCTGGTGCAATGCACTTACAAGGCATTCTTCAGTATGAAAGTTGTGCAAGTACGAGTGCATGATCTGGTGATCATCATGAGTTCGTATACTTTTGAGCTTGAGCAACTTTTCTCAAGCTCAACACGATGGCAGCATGGCATGTCGACGGCATTGCTCATGATGTGACGCTGTGGCAATATGATCATATGCAATGCATGGCAGTTTATTATTCATCGGTAGCGCCGCTGTTCTGTTGATGGCATGCATGCATGACTGCGCAGTCAGCATCTCAGATTGAGTTGTGACCCTGGGGTTCTGTACAGGACCGGACCGTCCAGTCAAGTTAACGTGACTTGGAGTGACGAGTCAGTGCTGTTGCTTTTATTACTTATCACTCAGCTGCAAAGCAGTCGCTGTTTCCAGGCTATGCATCGTGTCAGCTGTGCTGCTGGAATGCAAGCATGGCTGATTCCGGGTCATGAGTGCTTGCAAGGCGGCGAGGCCTTTCAAAGGTAGTAGTTCTTGCATCACAATGCATCAGCAAGCTTGTAGCTTATTCAACATGCTGGACGTCACGTCGTAAGCTTTGAGACATCGTACAGACACTTCATGTTCCAAAACTCCGCTAGCCCTGGCCAGCCATCTGATGTGTAGGGGTTGCTGCGTGGTACACATCAGGACCTTGCACAGCAATCAGCTGCAACGTTTGTAGTTGGACGATCCTCCAGCCAACATCTGCTGTGCGGAAGAGCACTTGGAGCAACTCCAACCTTTGAACGAAGCGTCTGCTGCATTATCGAAGGTCCAATATGAACGCTTTCTGCATCGCGTAGGCTCTTCTCGGGTCAGTCGACCTGTTTTCTGAAGGTCCCTGCTCGTTCAAAACTGGCAGTACAATGCCTCGGCTGTAACCATTATGGGATGTATAGTTGTTACAAATGCGTCGTCAGCATGGATGTCAGTGTCCTTGGAAACCTGGCCAGGTGACAGTGCTGGTCAACAGCTAGGCACACTTTCGCTCCGTGGTCATCATTCCAGCTGATCAGACCCTTTTGTCCAACTGATTATCACAGGCATTAGCACTGGCGCTGTGGTTTGCTGTGCTGGTGGGGTGCTATGCTCTGTTCATCCCCAACATCTCAGACACAGCAACGCAGGCAGTTGTTACAGTCCTCTTCACAGCAGCAGCTATTGCAGTCACCTGCACCTACATCATCGTGTGGTAGGTCAAAATGACGATAACAGCACCGTCAGACCAAGAAGCCTACAGAAATACTCGAGTCGATGTCAGTGGCATGGCACTCGCTAATGATGTACACAGCTTTCTTGTACACACAGCAACGCATCATGTATGTACATTAGCTGCTTGTGTCCTTGAATGCCCTGCCGATCTCCTGCTGCAGTACTGTCGACCCCAGCACAGATGTCAGCAGCACACCAGCAGCAGACAAACCGCTGTATTGTGATCTCTGCCAGGTGTGTCACATTGAACACAGCAGTGCAGCAGAGGACCCACACACAGTAGTGCCAGCAAGGCGCTATGCCATTGATACATATCATGCACCATAGTTGCCATGCACGTGCATTACTTTGAACAACAGCCATGGTGGTAAATGATAGACAGGAGCCAACAGGCGTCAGCTGACATCTGCAGACGCCCTTGCTGCTCTGAGGGACTTTGCACAGCAGTAGCTGTGGCCGTCAGCGGTGCATCATGCAGCAAGTCCTGTACTGCAAAGGTTTTCCAAACAGCAAGCCCTTCAAGCTTGACAGCTGGCAGCATCTTAGCATGCAAGCTTCAGAAGCAACACCAACTTTGTCCGCTGCTGATGTTGCTGCAGGGCTATGTACTCAAGGGCAGCAAGCACTGCAAAGATTGCCACAAATGTGTTGAAAACTTCGACCACCACTGCAAATGGGTCAATAACTGCATTGGCAGCAAGAACTACCGCGCATTTTTTGGGCTGCTTGTGTCCATGTGCAGCATGTTGGCAGTGCAGCTCGGATGTGGGGTGTATCTCATCAGCCGCTGCTTTTTGGATCCAGACACACAAACAGCCAAGCTAGCAGCTTTTACCCTGCATACATGGCCCTCAAAGCTTATGCTGCTGCACTGTTCATCTATATATGCATCGTAGCCCTCGTGCTGTACCCATTAGCAGACTTGCTGTTGCTGCACCTGATCCTGTCGTGGCGGGGTATCACCACTTGGGATTACATCATGGCAAACAGAGATGCTGCTGTCGAGCCATCAGCACTTTCTAGAAGCTTCTCACGGGCTATCAGCAAAATCAAGTCCCTGGGTCCCAGAAGCAGTCGGGTCAGGGATGGCTCAGACTTACCCATCAGCAGCAGCAGCAAAAACAGCAGCGTAGGACACAGCACCAAACGATCCAAAGTTGGCATTAACCCTTGCTTGGCGTGTACAACAGATATGGAGAAGGTTAAAACCAGGCAGGAGGCATATATAGACTTGCACCTCAAGAGCAGCAGAGATGAGACCCAAGGGTCCAAGGGGTTTGATGCAGCATTGATTTACACACCTAGGGTTGATGTGGATGCTCAGGGTGTAACTGGAGACCACAGTGGATCTGGTGTACAGGTGGGGGCTTATAACTCAGTACTATGATACTAGTACCCTTTCACAACACTGATATAACAAGAAGTAAATGTTTTGGTCTTCAAGGGGCAACAGTCACTTTCAGTGCTGCTGGGCTGGGCTGGGTACCATTGTGCGGGTTCCAATGGCACTTGAGCAGCACGATGTCAGCCGAGCTGCAGCAGGAGCATGAGCCTGCTGTGTACTATAGCAGGAACAGCTGCTGTTGTGGGTTAGTCCCCGTGTCACCACTGCATGAACATACAGCTGTCCTGCTGTGCCATTGAGCCATCAGAGGACCAGCAGCATATGCAGTGTGTCCAGGCTACCCTATACCAGTTATCAAATGTTGATGCAGCTCTATATACAACATGGAAACACAGCAAAAGTGTGCTGATGATTCTCCCCTGCTGCTGGTGGTGGTGCTGCTGCTGCTGCTTGCTGCAGGTTCTAGTTGACAGCCGGAGACGCAATGTAGTTGATAGTAGTGCTGGGCAGCAATTCACAATAGTGCGAGCACCAACAGCAGCTGCGCCAGCAGCAGTGGCTGGTGTGACACTCACAGCACGCAACGACAACCAGGAGCCCAGTTGCAGCAGTGTTGAGGCACCAGTGTCTTTAAACACACGGCAAGCAGTCAGATTTGCTGTGTCAGTGCCCGAGGCGCCAGCAGTGCATAAGTGATGGTGTTACAGATGGCTGAGAAGTAGATGAGGACATGGCTTCTCGTCCACGCATGTGAGCTGAGCTACTGTTGTACCTCCAGGGAGGCTTGAAGCAGTTGTTGAGGCGTCCATCAGCTAGTCACCAGCTTGGTGTACAGGTAGATGTTTATCAAGCGTGTGTATCTGCTGAGCAGCACTGCTTTTGGTAATGAATGAGGACATTGGGCACCGACAAAGGATATGCTTACTTGCCAGGTCATCACCTCGAGCACCGCAGCTATATGTTCGGCGACTGTGCAGCAATTGCTGCCACAGTCGCCGGCACTTGGCACTTGCAAGTGCCGCATTGGAGCAGACCTCCTGGGATCAGGAGCAGCGCAATAATGCCAGAAGGTATCCCAGCTGTTGGTGTTGTTTGCACAAGCTAATCTATGATGAAGGGATCGTATTTGGTTCTCTTCGACTCCTATGAAGGCCTTCAGTACTTTTCGCGGTGGGCGTTTTGGAACCGCTTATGGGTGATGATTATTGGGGCCATTGCATGAGAGCGTAGTACTTCTTTCGCCTCCTTCAGACATGCCATGCATTTGTCTGTGAGTGTTCAGCCTGCTGTGGGTCATGATGACCAGACTTCAGCCTGGCCGTTTCGAGGGCACGTAACGCCTCAGCACGAATCCACGTATGTGTAACGTTGCATGCCAGTCACCCAGCATACATTACTGATGTCCCAAGACAAGGCATTTTGTCAGCTGTGAACGTTTGCTCGCACTGTAGTTTCGCGCGATTTATGGGAGTACGCCTTTTTCTTCAAAGACACCCAACCTCTGCTTTGACAACCGTTGGGCGGTAATCATCCTCTTTATTCAGCATTACACACCTCTGAGGTCGACGCAGCCGGTTTCAGCAGCAACGTAGTGTGGTTCTCAGCAGCTGCAGCAAAGTAAAGGAGCCAAGTATGGCAGCTACGGGGCCTATAGATCATGTACTGCGTCCGAAGGTCGCAAACACTGAAGAGGCATTTGGAGCTGGCAACAGCTTGCCAGTGTCTGCTTCCTCATATACCGCTGAGAACATGCCCTTTGGAGTGGCACGGATTGTGAATGGAGCAAGAAGAATTTTTGAGGTATGTGGGCACAATCGTTCTCCAATGTCGCATATTTTGTGCAGTTATTTGCACTTTTGAGCAGCAGACGCTGTAATCTATCGGAGCATTGTACAATTTATGGGTTTGATATGCTGAGTTGTCTCAGCCGACTTGCCCATTCTGTGGGTCAAGAAATGTTGATTGCCAGCGAATGCATCGGCCCAAGGACCGACCGCTTGAGCTGGCCAGGGACTTTCCAACTGGCAACTGCAACAGCTTCAGGCAGACTTTGAAGTGACTGCTACTGCTGGCAACTGGGTGGCAACGGCTTCACCTGTGTGCTGCTGGTGCACCTGCTGCCCATGTTTTTATTCCGCCTGCTGCTGCTGCTGCTGCTGCTGTGCTCAGGCCCGTACAATGCAAGAGCATGAAGATGTGACGCATGAGATGCTGTCAAAGGACGTTGCCTGGGATGCTCCACCCATCATCACCTGTGACAGAGACGACTTGAGGGTGTGCGCTTACCTGGCAAAGAGTATTGCATACCTTACGCTGTATCCAAGACTAGTACAGGTAAGTTGCTAAACTGACACAGTGTTAACAAGCGGTCCAACTACTGAGGAAGACCGTTTGTCTAAGCGCCTGCTAGGTTCATGCTTGAAGTTTGGACGTGCAAAAGCAAGGGGGACTAACCTCAGAGGTGTTGGCGGCCGAGACACACAACACGGATAGGCCAAGCAGCTGCAGCATATGAGATAGAGCCATGTCAACAGTGCTGATTGCCAATCAGTATGTAGTACGGTACTACATGATGTGCGAGTGTATTGCTTGGCATACTCTGACTAGTCATGTGATTACAGTCAGCTAGTTAGCCAATCAGCTTGGCAAGAGCTCAGATGCTCTCAGAGCTGTTTGTTGCTCAGCATTAGCTGATACCTCATGAAGCGCGATCAAGCCTCTCAACCATATATACTGATTGAAGTGTCTTAACTGGCATGACAGGATGCCGTTGCCCACTTGCATGCTTGTGCTGCTGCTGCTGCTGCTGCTGCTGCTGCTGGTGCTGGTGCTGCTGCTGCTGCTGCTGCTGCTGCTGTGTACCTAGGTCTTGCCCATTGGCAATGAGCGCACCATAGTGGAGGTCCATGGTGTGTGCAGCGTGATGCCCAAACGTACATGGCTGCTGCCAGTGACAATGCTGCTGCCAAAGGAGCTTCCCATCAGAGCAACAATAAGGCTGGGCGTCAAAGGCCCACTGGAAACAGGCAAGGTGTGTTCTTGGGCCTCTGGCTGTTGGAAGTCACTTCTCCAAGTCCATGGCATACTCACAAGTCTCCAAGGTTCCAAGAAACGTATGAATTCTCCTTTTAAGTAATACAACAGCCGTGTGGTCTGTGTCAGCTGCTGCTGTTGCAACATATGCAGGTCTTGAGATATTATAATCTGTGCGACACCTGGTGGGAGATCTTTGCAACCACTGCAACTTCCCATTCTGTACAGCTGAGCAACCTGATCCCAGCCTGTATGGCTGTCACCGCCGCTGCTGCTGCTGCTGACATTGCTTTTTGCACAGATTGAGCTGATTGATGGCAAGTGGCACAATCTTCCCAGCCTGCCCAACTTCATCCGAGAGTTCAACGGCTTGATGATGGGCACCATACCTCACTGGACAGAGGGGCTGTGGGGCTGGACGTTAGAGCTGGTTGGGGATGACTATTACAGGATGAAGAGGGAGGGGAAGAGGGGGATTGTATTTGCCACTGCCAAGCAGTAGTCAATGCCAATCGTGTGGTCTCACGCATCACGGTGACAAAATCTTGTCAACACCTGGTTGTCCAATTGCTGCCAGCGCTTGACTGAGTCAAGCTGATTGCACAGATTGGCACTTACAAATGTGTGGTAGCTAGCTACCGTAGGTATTGAATAGCAGCCTGCAGTGCCACTGGCTTTGGTTGAAATAGACTTACTATTTGTGGCTCAACTGGCCACCACCAGCCCCGCACTCAATGTGCCAAGGCTTGCCAGTATTTGTTGCTGGGAGTAGCTACCAGTGTTACTGACACCTGCTATGATAGCAACTATTGTTGCTCACTGAGTGTAAATACCTGTATGAAGGCCCTTTGTACGGTACAGACGGTGTACATGATGTATGGTGCAGATGGTGTACATGATGATGCACATGGGATATGTTACATTGTGACCGGCAGTGGCAATGATTGTTTCACCTGGTTGTGTGATGCAGTGCTGATCAAACCTTTAATTGCAGGTACTGGCCCACTGACCTGACATTTGTGCATCACGAATGAATCACGCTACATGATAGATCAAATGCCATAAAATGGCATTAGATAGATAGATCAATTGCCATCAATAGTATCATATCCTATCCTGTCAATAATAGTGTCAAAGGGAGGCAAAGTATGAGGAGTGCTGACTGGCATTAATGGCATTAATGGCACTAATGGCATTACTGACAGCCACTCGGGCTGAGTGACATTATGCTGTACTACAACAGTAGTGCTGTTGGCTGCTGGCCCATGGCGGCCATGATGGCAACATGTATGCAGGGGCTCCAAGATGTCATTGGACGTCCCGCTGGACGGTCCAGTGAGCTGTCAAATAATAGAATCATAGCGCATCAGCAGCACTTGCTCCAGAAAGCACTCAATGCGTTCAGACCATCCGATAATATGTAAGTCATTTCCACCTGCTTTGTCTGCCAGACAGACTGGCAGATGTCTGCAGCTTCCAAGGATGCATCTGCAAAACCTGGCAGTAGCGGCCAACAGAAGCTGCCCGGCTGAGCTTCACATTCACACAGTGCCACTCACAGTGTGAGCTGGGCTGGACCACATGATTATGTCTCAGTGTCCCCCATGAGCGACTATGTTGGCTCCTCCGGGGCGCCCCTCTGGGGCCAGGTTGTATGGTATGGTATGTATGGTAGTGTCCATGCATGCCTGCATATGACTCATATCCAAGTTACATGCGTATGCCCGATTGTTACTGTAATAATAAACATAAGATGCTGTGGAGCAGTGCAGGTGGTGCAGCAGCCATATGTTTTCTTGCAGCAATAAATGGCATCTGCCTACCAGTATATTCTGTTGTGCAGCGATTATCGCGCTATAAATCTAGCTGTTGCACAGCCGAAGACACGAGGTCGAGCCACAATTTGCAAGGCTGTTACAATTGTAACAGCCTTGCAGTTACGATGGTCAATGATCAAGAGGCTTTGGCTTCTACTTACATTGTTGGCTTATATGATTGTAGAGCACAAGTACAAGAACTCTCACTGGCCTCGCAGCAATGGCTACTTGATATTCTGCCGGGTTGCAACCAATCGCGACGGTGAGTTGCAGTTGCAGCATCACAGCAATATTGCAATCATGCATTGGCCGAGCAAATAGGCGAAATAATATTGTTTGCATGGATGAGTATTTTTTTGTGTGCTGCTGTACAGCTGCGCGATGTTAATTGCGCAATCCTCATATTGACCGTTTCTGTATTTCTGGCACTTGCGGGACTGTCGTGCATGATGCCACGATCTTATTGAATATTTACTGAAAGACGATATGCTCACAAAGCAGGACCTTTGAGAAACAGATGTGCCAGCAGCCTTAACACAGGTCAGTGACAGGCTGTTAACAATAATGAACGTTCGAACGTTCGAATGAATTTATTCAGATGTGCATGTGCTGAACTCAGCTGCCAGTCGCTGGCTACTCTACTGAGTACTACAACTAGTAGTAGGCTACTATAGTAGTAGCTAGTCAATAGCTACTACTACGGTAGCACCTTACCTGAGAACGAAACCTGTCCGGCAGAAGCCCTGCTGGTCATGAGCTTGCACCTGCTCGAGCTTGTGTTTAAGCAAGCTTGCTTGAGTTGTGATACGCACCATGACATGCATGTGTCTATCAGAAACATGTCAGCAGCAAAGAGGTTTCTCAGAAAGTTTCAACATTTGCCTGCTGCTGCTTGCAGAATTTGTCACACCACACTCAAGGGCAAGGCTACCGTCTACTAGAGGGGCCCTCAGAACTACCGCAGAACGGTTCATTTATGCCATACCAGTGGTAGTGGCCAATTCTTGACGGGCAGGATAACTTGTGTGTCCGATCTTAAAGCTCTATCCGCTGCCAGTGCATGATACGGTAGATGCTGTGCTGCGTTGGCACCAAGATGGCCCTGTCAAGACAGTTCTACATGCTGCTGCTATTCTCGGCAACAGCAACAACATTGCTGGCGACCTCTCAAGCAGCAAGGGGACTTGAGGGATTCATATTGGTACCAGCAGCGAACGCAGTGCCAGACCCAACAGCCTGCAGCTGGAATAGTGAGGCCTACAGCACAGGGACCTGGGCATATTGCCCAAATTGTCAGGGCTACAGCTACTGCTACTGGTTAGCTGGGTCAGAGAGCTTATGTTAAATGTTCAGCAAATTGGCAACCGTAAAGGCTTTACTTTACTAACCGTTAGAAGGCTTCGGAAGTAGTACTTGCCCGGCAGGCTGTCACCTGCAAGCCACTGAGTGACTTGGGACATCTGCATAAACACTGCCCCCTGATGACAGGCCCGGCCTGAGCACTCACTCAGAGAGGGGCTCCAGATAGTCTCAAATTGCACAGTTTTTTCAAGGCTTGAAAAGAGTCTCTTTTTGCTGCCCTGATTACTGTGTATGCAGCTGCAATGGCGCCTGGACTCACTGTGGCAACCAACAAGACTGGAGACTATCATCAACATGTCTGGGTGCCTCAGGGCATCAGCGTGATTGGGTGACCGACAAGATCATCATTGTGGACAGACCAAAGAACAGCAAATGGGACTCCCAATCACATAGTATCATACAAAGTATCCCTGATGATCATCTGAACCAGCTTGATGGTTTCCGGAACAGTGATAGTCACACCAAGACTGTGATGACTGATCATACTGGCAGTGTTGAGCACCAAGACTTGGACGGCGCCAGCACCCAACAATTGAATTATGTTGATCATGATCATCATGGTGATCCAACCAACACCCATCATGATCATGACTCGCTGTCAAATTGTGTTGCCCTGAATGTGGAACAGCATTATGATGGCCACAGTGACATACTCAACAGCATACCCCAGCTAGACCCCACAACAACTGCACCAACAGCCAGCAGCGACAACAACTTTGGTCAGCATGATGCCACTGACAGTGCGTCAAGTGGCTTTAGCAGTTGGACCAGTCATGACAGCCTCTCAGATTGGGGCCATAGGGATTTTGGATCTCAAGGTTCTGGGAGTGATAACCTTGGAAGCAGTGAAGTTGGAAGTCATGACTTTGCTAGTCATGATTTTGCCAGCCATGAGGTTGAAAGCCATGGTTTAAGGCCATGATTATCATACTGAGTCAGCTGAGTTGGCGCATCAAGACATCGTGCCAACTCTTGAGCGGACCAGCAGTTGCCGCAAACACATGCCATGGCTGGCCCAGTGCCGCTGGCGGCCAGTTGCAGTCACTAATGACTACAACTATAGTACTATAATTTATGGAGAATACTAATGTTGGGCCATCATGGCTGGCCCAGTGGGATAGATACTGCCCAGCAGCAGCAGCAGAATCAGAAGCAGCAGAAGCAGAAGCAACAGTAGTAGTAGTACAATGGCACTGCACCAGTGATCAAATGAGCATGAGCAGTCAAGAACAAGGGCATTGTGTGCTGCAAAAATCCAACTGTGGGTACTGTTCTGCAGATGTTGGGTACCAGCACAGTTCAGAACCTCATCATGTATCAGCAAGCTGTTGATACCCAGATTAGTCTGAGCAATGTGCATAACAAACTTTATATTTCTGGACATGAATCATGCTGCAACACAGGATGGTGACTGGCTGCAACGGGAGCACACTGTGCAGCACAATGAGGGGCCAACAAGTGATGTTGCTTGGGTGACAAGGGCAGGTGACAGGCTGTGCAAGCATGAGCCCAAGAGGAACGACTGACGGGATACCACCACTGGCATAAAGCAGTGTGCATGCGATGCGCACATACAGGATCTGCAGAGGGTAGTCGGCAGCATGAATGCAGTGTACAGTGATTATGCAATGTATGGAAGCTCTTAGCGGCGCAGACCTCTTATTCAAGTTGTAAGTCTCGTAGAACTATTACAATATGTTTTGTCTAGTATGTGGGACAATAAATCATCCGATCTCGCAACAGGTAAACAACATAACGTCATGCTGCCCCCCGCCCCGTCTACGACGGTCTGGTCAAGATCTTTGCAAGACTTTACCAATGCAAGCACGTAGAACCTGAGACTCGTCTGCTGTGGGCCCATTTGTCGACTGGACAGCTGCTGCAGTAGTTGTTCATCGCACCAGCTGGTTCTGTGAAACTACTATTCGACTGAGCACCAAGACTTAGTTCCTACACTCTGGTTGCTTATAGTATGTCAGACCCACGGATTGCAGCATTGCTGGCATGGGCCTTTCTGGGACTGCTGATTGCAACAGTTCACTGTCAGAGCGTCACCATCACTGATATCTTGTACAGTGGCACTGGTTGTCCGCTTTCATCAGCCGGCCAGTCTATTTCTAACGACCGCAGAAGTTTCACCTTGATCTTCGACCAGTTTGTTGCGTCTGGGGTGGATCCTTCACCCAATCGGACCTGCAGTGTGGTTTTCCAGTTGAGTGCACCAGCACAGTGGCGCTCATCAGCGTTCGCTCTCACTTTCAGAGGCTACAAACAGTTGACAAATGGCGGCACCGGAATCCTTCAGCAGGACAGCGTCACAATAGCCGTGGCAAGGTCCAACAAGGCTACTGTGACCACAGTGCAGAGCCTTGTCAATATGGCAACCTTCAACGGTCCGGTTAGTCAAGACTATGCCTTACAGCGGGCAGTATCTGGTTTGCAAAGCATTGGTAGATCCAACCAGTGCAATGCTGGAGCAGTTACTGTCACCTACGAGCTCACGGCAAGCGTCCTGAATGGTCAACAGCAACAGCTGACAGTTGACTCCATCGATGGAGTGTTGGGGAATGACATCTTTTGGACGAATAGCACTAGGTGTGGCTAGTGCTTGCAGGCACTGGTATATTCTTTTGACCTGCCAGGTGTTACTTTTCTTGAAAATAAACAGTGTTTCAGAACGTGATGCAACTTCCAATGATTGGCAGGCATGATGATCAGCAACACAGCCAGTGCCATGTGCACTTTTGAAATCATCCATTGTCAGTAACGGTTCCAGATCAGCGTTTGATATACCGTTGTTATGTTCTAACCTCAAATGGACTGGCTGCTCAGGGCCTTCCGAAGAGTTCTGTCTTGTACCAGTTGGGAGGATGTTTTGGGATGTGTTTGCAAGTCACACAAACTGTTCAGTGGACTTCATCTTGGGTGGTGCTCACACACATGTGTTGTCAGTAAAAACTGTCTTTACATTTGCTGCTTTGGCAGTTGTTCTATTCTGAGTTTGGCCACAAGTGGCCATCAGATTTGATTCAGAATGTGCATTGCACTGTTGACATTCTCCACTTGCATGCATGACAAAATGGCATTACGGCATGATAGCCAGCCACGCTGGCTTTTCATCAATCCACTTTCAATACTCACTGCCATATTGGTCACTGAGGCACACACGCATGTTGGTGACACAGTGATTGACACAGTAACTGTTTGTGACCCAACTTGCCTCAGGTCACACGGTGAGGACTCGGATGTGAAGCGATTTTGCAGTTGTTGATACTGCTGTTGTGCAGGATTGGATGACACCACATGCCACAGGAAAAATATCCTTTCCATTGTTGGGACCGACTGGCACAGTTGCCACTAGTAGGGCTGGAAAGTGATTCATATACATTGAGTTGTTATGTTTCCATTGTTACCACTGGTTCACCACACTATCCTTTACATCTTGCCTGTTTTTATTTGTGGTGCTAACGGCAAAGTGGAGTCTACTTGTCAACTCAACTCTGCCTTCACCCTGTGAATTAAATTGGCTCTATGGTTCAGAAGGCTGGTGTACAGCCATTGGCACGTTGGTTTGCTAAATCCCACACATTGCTGAATCTAAAGGATTGACATTGATCATTGCTACGAGTCAATTGTGATCTACCCCATCTCCAGTCTGCCCTGCTACTGGCAGTATTGTTCAGTATTACCTTGTGTTGTGCTCATGACATGAGCTGTAGGCTACAGCCATTATTGGCACAATGATGCACTTGGGTATGAATGAGTAATGCAACATACAACATACCACAACAACTGCACATGCTCCATCTCCTGTACATCCCTCCCCCGACCATGCTGTTTTTGCATGTGGCGTTTATTGCATGAGGCATGAGTCTGCTTTGCCTCAGAATTTACAATGTGACTCCCAGTGTTCCTGCATGGTGCATATGATGGTTTGTGGCGTTGCATAATGTCCGTATTGCCCGCTCCAAACAACAAGTTGTGTCGCATGGCTGCGTGGCAACAGTTTGGATCAGTGAGGGCGTTTGCCGCAGCCTGCAGAAGCAGCGTATGTCCTATATGGTCCTATGAATATGTCCTATATGGTCCTATGAATAAGTTTGTACGCATGAGCCCGGCACATACTATGTATACTAGTAGTATGTATATATACTAGTAGTATGTGTACGGTATGTGTACGGTGTTGGCTTGCATCAGGAGGACGGTCTTGTTCAGACACTCAGTGAGGGTCGTCCGACCGTTCCGGAACGGTTCTGACAGCCCCAGCAAATGCCCTGCCATGGCAGTCAGTGCCATCGCACCAGGTCACCACACGACGATTGGTGTCAAAACCAGTGTGCTGCCCTGTGAAGTTGGCAATTCCAGACCTTAACAACTTGTCGCCAACGGTTGGGCATATCAGCTCTGGTTGGCTTGTTCAGACAAAAATGAAATGGAAAAAGCCCATGTCATGGACAATGTCCCGCTAGAGTCTACCGTGGACTACTAGTAGTAGTATCATACTGGCAGCAGGCACTTGTACTGCAACAGTGCTTGCCCTGCATACAGGCATGCTGTAGCTTTCCACCATCATACTGCGTGCAAATGTGTCTGTTGTTTTGTGTCTATCTGATTGAGTCTTTATCAGTGCCACTGCTTGGCAAGTTGCCAAGGGCTCAGCCCTCGGGCCCAGAGCCACGCTTTCATTTCTCTCCGAGTCAGTGTCAGATAGTGACTATCCACATCAGTGTCACACTGAGTGATATGAACAGGTGTAATCACACATCAGCCTCATGACGCTCATACTGCCACAGCACCGTTCCATACAATAGTACTGAGGTACTGAGGTAACCAAACGCTCAACTCAGGGCCTCAGAGGCATAGATATTATGTGAAAGGAATCGAGCCATGCAGCAAGTATATATATAGTATGTGCTGCTGCTGCTGCTGCTGCTAAGTGAAAGGTACTTAACACACGCACTCAGTGTGACTGGGCTGCCAAGCGGTGCCTGTTAGTACTTTCCCCAGGGCGCGCGTTGCAGCTGAAAAAGGCAACCTTCCTTGCTTCCCTCCTTGCTTCATCAATCAGTACTTTGCAGCCATAGCATTACTGCCATCGGCCCCGCGCCTCAAATCTACCCAGTGAATTCAATCCACTTTCGGACAAGGCGGAGTGCATGATTATCCGATCTCAATTTTGAAGGGGGAAACCACCCGAGAACCCCTCCCATACAATGCCGAGAGCCAAGGCCTCCGTAGAGTCCTAGGTGGGGCTTCATCAACTCACAGAGTGCAACTTAAGTCTCAAGCTTGCTGTCCTGCAACCAGCAGTGCACACTCCTCCAACTGCTGCTAGATCCATCCTGCCTCCCTGCACAACGAAATGGCTTTCGCTGCTCTTGATGCCGTCTTTTATATCAAACATATCTTGAGCATCAAGTTCACCTGTCCTGCTGTTCACTGAGTCTCGCAGGATCCAATAGGAAGTCATGGTGCACATGACCTCCTGCCCCTGCTCCCCCCTCACTGCTGCCCCTGCCTCCCTCATCCACAGTCAAATTTCTTAGACCTAGGCCTAAACCGGCTAAGGAGCCCTCGCCAGCTTCAGATGACGCAAGTGGGGTCTTAGGCATCAGGAACTCTTCCGAGGATCTGGTGGGCTGAGGGTTCTGGGCCTGGAGGCCCTGAGGGTTTTGGGCCTGGGGTCTCAGGGCTGATGGGCCTGAGGGGAAAGCTCCAGCCTGGTAATCCCTGAAATTGAGTGCTGGGAGGGACCTGAGGCTGTCAGGAATTGTCAGGTTGGGGTTGTCATCAATATACCTGAGAAGCAGAAAGGAGTGTAAGTGATGTTTCAGGTGCTGGGCTGCAGTCCAGTCAGTAGTGATGACAATAGATGTCAGCTGGGTGAGGATCCTCTCAATTAAACCTGTGAGAACCAGGATCATGAATCTTAATAGTATATCTTGAAGATAGCTAGCTGCCTTTTTGGCTTGGTGCAACAAGTCAACGAGTGATCAGATTCCACCAGCGCTCCAAGAAGATGGCTTATAAAGCCCAGAAGAGATGGAACCCAAACCAAAAACCACAGGGATTTTGGACAGCATACTGCACATCACAAAAGGCAAAGCAGTACAAGCAACCAGCCGCTTGCCCAGCTGCTTTTGCACTGAATGTGTTACAGAATGCATCCTACTTGCACTGCTCGTGTGTTGCCTGCTCTGCACTCACAATCTGCGCAGGTTAGCCAGCCGTGACAGACTGTCCGGTAGCATCTTCAGGTCGTTGTGGTCCAGGTAAAGCTCCTGAAGCGCCTGGCAGTCCCCAATCTCTGATGGTATGGCACTCAACTTGTTCCTGTCAACCCACAGCTTGCGCAGCTGATGCAGTCGGCCCAGCTCACTGGGGAGATGGGTCAGGTGGTTGCTGTATAACCACCTGTGAGATGTGAGAGAAACAAGAGGATTCACAATACACATAACACGCTTTTAAGTAAGCACAGACTTGCGGAACAGCTTTGGAAACCCGACTTCCTATGTTGCTTTCTGGTATCATGCATGTTGGAAGAAGCCCGTTTTGCACTGCAACACACAAGAACAGCGGGGTTGCAGTGCATTGTATGTGCTCAGCTGATCATAGCCAAGTGGTAATTTGAACTCTCACAAGATGATTATCTATGAGTATAATCTTTATATAAACAATTAAATTCATTATATGATTTTATTGGACGCTGTGTACTCACAGCTCCTGCAGACTCTCCATATCTCCCAGTTCAGGGGGTACCTCCGCTAGATTGTTCTCATACAAACTCAATCTTGTGGCCAGCACCAGCCGTCCAATGGTTGGTGGCACACGAGTCAGCAGGTTCTTGTGGATGGACAGAGCCTCCATGTTGATCAAATCACCAATCCTCTCTGGTAGGCTGGTTAGCTGCAAGGGAGCAAAACACACTCGCAGCTGATGTCAAATAGGATACCAACAAACAGAAAAAAACTATACCCACTAGGGCTATTACTTGCATCATGCAAACACACCATCGAATTGCAATGCAGCGTGTTGGGACATATTCTGAATTATTATCATCTGGACTGGATACTCCTCAGGCATTCTGAAGTCCGTGATTGCACACCTGGTTGATGTGGAGTGACAGTCGAGTCATGTCCTGGAGGTTGCAGATTTCATCAGGCAGCTGCTGCAGCTTGTTGGCGTTCAGGCTGAGCCACACCAGAGATGAGCAGCCGCCGATGCCGCCCGGCAACACACTGAGTGCATTGAAGTGGAGGCTCAGGTGCTTGACCTACAGCAGCAGCAACAGGAGCCATCAATTCCACTCGCAGGATTTGAATTCAAGTGATCAGAACAAGTTCGTCCTGCCAACCCACCCCTGCAACGCCTGCATCAATGAAAATGGCTGATGGGCATCTGAATGAAAGTGAAATTGAGCAATCCTTGCAAAGGCACCTGTGACACATGTGACATTGTTCCTTCTTTGTCACTGACGAGTGTGATTACACAGTAACATTACACTGGTTAGCAGAAAAACGAAGGAACAATGACGTATCATGCGTTGTGATACCTTTTTCAGGTTTCCAATCTCCTCTGGCAGCACTTCAATATTGTTGCTGTGCAGGTCAAGCCTGTTGAGCGTCACCAGTTCACCAATGCAGGGAGGAATCACCACCAGCTTGTTCTCTGACAGGTCACTGCAGCACAGGCACAATAAAATTTACCAATAGTAACAAAACGAACGCATATGAGTACCTACTGCAGGTAGATGTGGATATTCGGGGTGGCAAGCAGCAAGGCATATGCGAGGAGCTGAGTGTCTGGTAGGTTGCATAGTCACCACTGATAAGATCTCAGGCACGGGGGCAGTAACAGAGCTACTGTGCCTGCTAAGCAGTGATGATCACAGTACGGTCGATGACAATTACAGTGTGAGACAGCAGAATGCCGCTGAACATCAAGTCAAGAAGTTGACTGACTATGACTGCAGGTTGTATCACGAGCAACACTCACAGCCACTCAATTGCTGGCAGGTCACAGATGGCAGTTGGAAACTCTCTCATGTTGTTGCTGGGCAGCCACCTGCAGCCACCGCAGAACAAGCACAAACAACAATATGTGACAGATTGTACCGAAACACAACAAGAAAGCAGCTGCAGGTGACAGCTGCTGCATGGCACGAAGATGAGCTGACTAAAGCTGGGCATTGTTGAAGTGTGCAAGTATGTGTGGCATGTGTGAGTGGTTTTGACTTGGGTCCATCATCAACAAGGACGAGGAAGCTGCCAGCAAGGAGAGACCACAGCAACTTTGCTGGTATGGGTGGCAACTCACAGCTGCTTCAAGTTTCCCAGTTTCCTAATGCTCTGAGGCATCCCCCGCAGCAGATTGTTGCCCAGCCACCTGTACACAAACAAAATGGCCAAGCAGCTGCTCTTGAACCACATCGATTGAAGTCATAGTAGGTGCTGATAGCTGACACTTGCAGCCAGCAGGCTGGAAGAAGATAGAATAAAAATACAGTGTGTTTCAAAGCACTGTCGGTTTCCAGGAGCCCACAGCTGCAAAGCACTGCAGGCACATTGTTGAGCACTGATTGCAACTGCCACCTACATAGCCTGCTAGCAGACAAACACGTTATATTGCTGCCGTCTTGCTTCTCCTGCTGCTGCTGCTGCTGCGGACTCACAGCGACTGTAGCTGCTGCAGTGCTCCAATCTCCTCTGGCAGACTGCGCAGGCCGTTGTTGGATAACCACCTGCAGCAGGAGATAACCACAGGCTGTTTGTGATTGTCTGGGGTTTGGTTCTATACCTGAGCAGAGATGCATATCCACATGTTGCTGGATGTTACTGGTGCTCCTTAATAATCAGCAACCAAGAATACAGCTGCAGAAAAAGCAGAAGTGAAAGTTGAAGTATGGCAGCCTCTTTGAAAAACGAGAGCATGAACTGATACTGGAGAAGCATAGCATATCAACTGCTTTTACAGACTTGTCTACAGAATTCGTAGGTATGCCAGAGCTAGCGGTAGAAACAAAGTGGCCCCCGCTGATGTCATGTTCATAACAACTTTTGAGTGCACACCTACGCTGTACAGTTTCAACATCAGCAGTAGCAAGAGTTGCAAAAACAGTAGCATCAGCAGCATAAGCAACAGCGGCAGCAGCAAGATTGAAAAATGAGGTATGTTTCACTCACAGTTTCATGAGTTGCCTGAGCTCTGACACTTCTGCAGGGATCTGAGACAGCCCACAGCCATCAAGCATCCTGCGGGAATCAAGCACGCCAACAGTTGAGCCGTCACTCAGCACGTGTGAGTTTAGCTTCTGTCTGTTTGAAAACACCTTACATGTCAGCCGATGCACATGCCAGTGATGCAACACCCCAAAGAACAGTGGAGGTCTTGTGACTGCGCTGAGCTTTGGCCGTGTAGGGAACCAACGGCATAGAATAAGAGTGTGAGTGAGCTTGGTTTCAAGGTTTAATGGCAGTCAACTGTTTTTTTGGCACAAGGAGAGAAGGAAGGTGGCCGATAAAACGGCACTGTATGCTCAACAGCAAAAGTTGCTCACATTGCTGCCTGACACAATGATAGCCAGCTGCTTGAGACACACGACAGCGTGGTGCAGGTTCAGAAACGAGATCTTGTCGAAGCACTGCTGATATTGGTAACTCACAGTTCAGTCAGCTGTCCTTCTTCGGTCTTTAAGCCCCTCCACTCTTGGATTGGCCCCTTCCAGTCATCCTCCAGGCTGCTGGACTTGTTCACGTCCCTGAAAGCCAGCAAGGCTCTTTGACAGCTCTCCTGTACGATTTAATCAACAGCAGAGCCGATGTTAGATGCAAGGGCGCTGCTGAGATACGATAGACATTATGCGGGATTGCACAGTTGCCGCCTTCATACTTGGCATGTTCGATCAGTGGTCAAGGCGTGCAAGTGACATTGCTAATGCTCAAGGGCGTGTGCACCGCACAGCAGGTGAAACTGGGAGCTATATTTTTGCTTCCGGGATCCCATCACATCGGCCAGACTGGGCATCACCTGTGGCAGCGTCCGCAGTAGCGTGACAGCACCATCACATATATCCATCTTCAAGGGTGGATCGATATACCTGGACGCGATTCACATGCTTCCGTGCACACTAGGCTTGTTCAACCAGAGCAGCTGCTGCATATGCTCCGCTCTACCAAAGCATGTTGACCAGACTAGCACGATGTATGTAAAGAACAATCAGAGGCCTGGTCGGAACTCTAGATGCTCCTGAGAGAACTTGTATTAGTCAGCCTGTTAGACCGAGGTGCAAATCTTTCCCTGCCGACCGCCGTCTTGAGAGTGTACGCATGCAACAATCGGGCACTTCAATCAGCACACTGTGATCAGCGGCATCAGGCACCGCTTGCCAAGGTGCCGAGGCGCAACGTTAGGCAAGGCTTTTTTCCGCTAAAACTGGGCACCAAAGTAGTTGGTATACCACCACAGTTTTTATCGAAGGGGTACCAGGACAGCATGGCCACCTGTCTAAGAGTGGCCTGTCTCCAGGATGGGATGTGCAGAAGACCCGATTCTTGCAGTACAAGAGCACTCATTGCGCAATCTTCCAGACCCAGAATGTTGAATACTACCAGAGTGAATTGCAACGCAGCTACCATGGGGCAAACAGGTCCGGCAGATGAAAATCGTATACACGAACAGCAGAGTCACCAACAGCAGCAATTTTGGGCCTCAGCATCATCTCCTACGAACAGAAAGCAGTTGATCAGGCCGGTATACTGCGTAGCAACAGAGGCCCCTCCCAGCGCTGGCGCAACAGCAGCAACTGCAACAGCAAGCATACAGCACAACGACAATAGTACCACAGCCTTACTGGACAGCCTGCAGCTTACACTTTCTCCAGGACAGGTAGAACAGCGATCCAGCAGCATAGTGATCGACGTGGACGAAGATGACGAAAACGCAAGCAGCAGCAGTAGCAAAACACCAGCAGTGAGGATTAAGGCAGCTTCAACAGCGGCAGAATTGACAGCTGTAGCAAACTTGAGAGCGGAGGCGTATTACGCAGTAAGTAGCCGTCATTATGAATCTTAATTGAATCTTAATTCAACACTCATGAGTCACCATCTGTGTTCTGTTTGACATCTACATCAGCATCCGACCATCAACACTACAAGTGTTGCGGAAGGAGTGCAGGCACAACGCACTCTCCTTATTGCTTGGTGACGGTGTCTCTGTCACCTTCACAAACGCAGCCATTCTTATTTCATGCAGGATGATCACAGTCGCTTTGCACCAAGCTTCAAACGCCAGTTTGCAGCACAGGAAGTTGAGTCCCTACGACAGCGAACAGCAGCATCCAGCAGCAGCGGCAGGGCACAGCTGTGCGAGTGCTTGGTGAGTAGAGCACACCAACCATCACCTGCAGCTCATGCAGTGAGTGCAATTGCCAACACCCTGCAGTCATATCCACAGCTGGCTCATGCTGTACGGATGTACGCAGCATATCTACCAACCATGTGCAGTCGAAAAACGTATGACGCAGCGACTGATAACATGCAAGGATGTAGGTGACTTGGCTAGCAGCTTAGTCAGTGCAACATCACACACCACAGGTGCCTCACTGGCCCGCTTGAAACCTCACACAAATCTTCACTCTGCGCTCAGAACCATTGCCAACTGGCGAGTTGCACAGCAGTCGTTTTTGATCAGCTGTCTGGGTGGCCACAGCCAGGCTTTCAAAGGCTTTTTTCTTGTCCTGTGAGGATATGAGTTGATTGTTATGTCCTTGTGCAAATACGGTGTGCTGGTCCTTGGCATCACTCTCTGCCTGTTTGTTACTGTGCCACCTGCTGCAACCAGGTTGCTGTTGATACTGATAGCAGCGGGTTGGTGCTGGGCTGTATAGACATCCGACTGTCACAGGCATCCACAGGCTTGAAGTGTATTGGTGAGAAGCAGCAGCAACAGCAGTGGCAGTGGCAGCAGCAATAGCTGTAGCACCAGCAGCTGCAAGAGCAGTAAAAGGAGTGCATGATTCCATCACTACCTGCAAAGCTATGCAGTCGCTCTCTTGCTCCAGCTGTGACCATTGTCATCTACCAGTGCTCGACACCCTCCTCATAAGTACTTGCAGCAGCAGTATGTTTTGAACAGCTACGCCCTTTGAAATTTGAGGCCGCTTACGACATCTTGGTTGCTCTTAACTCCCTGGTGCAACTCTCTGCAGATACTTTATCATTATCAGCGCAACGGACCCTGCTGCTCTGCTGCATCATATCTCTGCTGTTGCAGGTGTTCCAGAGGGAGAGGCAGCAGGGTGCTACCTTCTCAACGTAGTGGTCTCAGAATCAAGCAGAGGTTGTGGCATTGGCAAGCAGCTGATGCTGGCAGCGATGGCACGGGCTGTGCACTGCTGGGGTGCTCACAGGCTGTACACACATGTTGAGGCGGACAATGAGGTTGCAAGTGGCTTGTACAGGAGTTGTGGGTTCAAGGAACATAGCAGCGAGGCAAAGTATGCAAATGCACACAATCTAGGTGAGTTTGGGGTGATATATTTTTGAAGCAATTGAAGTAGCCATGATTATTCTAGGATCTGATACTCCTGAGCCCTGGAACTATCAAATGGCTAATTTTCCATGGGATGGTAGACCCAGCAATAATATTGACATGAAGCACTAGGGGTGGATCATCACCTGGACAAAGCAGCATGGTTCTGAGCATGTGGATCTGTTATTAAGGGAGGCTATAGACTGGGGCAGTCATTGGGCAGCAAGCCTTGTGACTGAAGCACTGAATTTGGAGATTAATTGATCGCATGACACCTCCTTTACACATTTCCCCTGCTTGCTCGAGTGTTCCATATATGTGCCAGCAACTGGTGTGCCTCCTGCGGCTGTTGCTGTCACACAGGGCGGTTAGTCTTGCTGATGGCTGATGCAACAGATGCACCAACACTGGAAGAAACGCTGTGGCAACTTGAAGGATGATTTGGACATCTGTATATTTGGTCTCAGTCGGTGCTCAGCAGTAGTCACCACTAGGCTAGTAGCAGCAGTAAACAGCATTATGCGTGCAGAGATACTATCTAGTAGTACTACATGGTTATAACACTGTGTACTGCAGCTATTGGCAACAGCAGGGTTTTCTATAGAGCTGTAAAAAGGGCCCTACGCAGGGGGGTTAACTGCTACTGGATCTGAGATCCGTAAACGTGTGGTCAGAGGCCGCACGTTCTCGCGATTGAAGTGATGGGTACCTTGCGTCCCATGAGCCATTCGCTGGCTCGCTGGCTAGTGCCGGGAGGGGTTGGAGTCCCCCAATTGTATTGGTATTGGTATTGATAATAGATACAGAGCCATGCAACGGTGTGACAAAGCTGATCAGAGGGTGCTGGCCGGTTTGAAAGCATTCTGCCTGTAGGCAGCTAGCCACTTGCACTGCCCGGCAGGCCAGTGGCAGGGCAGCCTGCTGCTGCTGGTGAGCAGCATGGCAAAACCGTTCAACGAGTCGTGATTCATTCACGTAAGTCATCTGCATATTTTTATATGCATATGTGGACACATACTATACTTGCAAATGATGTTGCCTACATATGGTGTTGAGTTGTTTATGAGGGTTCGTTTGTCATGTCTGCCAGTCAAATGCAGAACTGCTAGGTTCAGGTGAAATGTTGACGGAGATGACATAGATGTTGGGCAACGTGGTGTTGACCGTGGTCATTTACTTTGTCCAGCATGTTCGACTGAAGAAGAGTCGTTTGTCGTGCGCAAATAGAGTAACTGCCGAGCACATGTCATAAATGTAGCACCATAAGACGCAAACCTAGGACGGTATAGCATGCAGGCTGGAGCGTCACCAGTGGGGGAAGGATGCGGCCGGGGGCTGGCCGGCGACACGACATGTGTAGTGCTTGCTGTAACCATTGGCTCACAGGCAACCCTAGACCTAGGGCTTTAAATACAGCAGCACGCCCTCAAAACAGCAAACCACACAGCAGAAGTGGCACCAGCGATGTCATCTCATGAGTAAGGAAACTATCAGTGTAACTGCGCATGCAACAGCTGCCAACATGCTATGCCCGAGAAGATCTCACTTTACATGTACATGGCCCAGAGCTGACAGCCTGGCGCTGCCACTCAGATCGCTGCAGACACGTACGACACGCGTGGCTGCAGCACACTGTTGATCAACTAACAATAAGAGGTTTGAGGAAAGAGTGGTTGGGCTGCCGATGCTACAGGTTTGTGATGTCATGTGCGGGTTACAGTAGCCCGCCCAGCAAGCACTGCTACACTTATATAACAATACTTTGAGTCAGTCACGATGATCTGGGTCGGCAAGCGGTCAGCACACCCAACAGTCGGGTCCCTTGCCTCGCTTTGGCGTGTACTCTGCCACCTTGCAGCCTAGCCTCGCCAACTGCTCTGTAACCGACCTATTGCTATAGGAGCCTCAGATGCAGCTGGCCTGATCTATCTATCAGCGCTTCAGTCGGCACAGGGTCGCCTAAAGGTAGTATCGCGTTACACAGTTCTCTACTTAATATGGGCCGCTGTCCTACTACATCGACACACCTAACTGCATTTCGAGCAAGCCAGCGCCACAAACACGGCGCAGGGTTATGTATGCACAATGGAAACATCCAGGGAGGAAGCCCTAGTTAGTGACACACCGCGAAAGGACCATGAGCCACTTTTGACAACTCACTGCTAACCTTGCAGCAGCACACCACAAATGTGCAACTGCCACTGTCAAGTATGAACAACCGTACGACTGCATCAGACAGCACCTAACATTCACAAGTTTGGGTGATCACCTCCGCAGACATGTTACCGTTAGCTGGCATGCCGTAGAGCAGTTATATGCAGCAGACAGTGCAGCTGGTTGCTGCTAGTACCTGTATTCGGCAAAGTACCCGTGTACGGCATGACAGCTGTCGTGCGCAAATAGAGTAACTGCCGAGCACATGTCATAAATGTAGCACCATAAGACGCAAACCTAGGACGGTATAGCATGCAGGCTGGAGCGTCACCCGCCCCCCTGTCATTTGTGACAACAGGCACTGTTGACACAACACACCAAAAGCACATGTCTGCATGCGGTTGATGATGATGTAGGCTCATTAACCCTTGAATGATTAATATTAGTTATCCAAAACGGGTAACCATCTGCATGACCCACCAACAAAACACTGTTAAGCCAAGCTGGGAACCTACCACGGCTCGTCGGTCCCTTACCACTTGAATATGACACATGCTACTGAACAGCAGATATGCTTATGGTACCTTTACCTGGTGTTGTGGCGAACCAACAGCCACCCAACTTTTCCCAAATCCACGATGAACCCGCAGATCCTATCAGTTAGCAGGGTCGCTGCTTACTGACCTCACAAGCAACAGTTTGAGACCAAAACAGTGTACACAATGAACATGCTAGATACCTGAAACAACATGTCCTCAATGTCTGACATGCAATTCGTACTACCTACTAATCCTGCCATGGCAGAATGCAAATCATATGCATGCGCCTGTGCACAGTAAGTGTGCATGGTGACGCGCACCTCCGTCCCCTTATTGCCCACAACAACACAATGTCTAGTTAGAGCATACTATCGACTCCAGAACTACACAGAATCACATAAAGCATGTAGCATGCTGCACCCAAGCAAGAACCTCTCTATTATGCGCATATACTGTTCCAAAACATCACTTTTTTCAACACATACTACTCAAAACATGCCAAGCACTGAGCTACTGCTGCACTGACTTGCCCGGTCATAGATGTTGCAGATGGGAATCTCTGAGTGAGCTCACGAGGTCGTCATGAGCTTCTGTACTGCAAGGGAGGGTGGGTTGGCAATTGGTTATGTAGGGGGCCACTGGAGGTCGTCCAGGCACCTAGAAAACTACACAAGCAACACATAGAGTTAGAGGCTCTTGATATGAAGAGCTTCAAGTGCATCAAGCAACAAGCACAGTGAACTCTTCTGAGGTAGTAACTGCCGTAGTAAACACAAGATCAGGTAGCTGACATCACAATGCACAAGACTGTAGATGTGAGGGCAGTAGCCTATTCAAGATTGTCTGAATGTCGCAGCTCAGCCATGCATGCCTGATAGGAGAGCATAATGGCACCATGCTGCAGCAAACTTTGGCACATCAAAGCGTATGTGCTACTCAATGCACGCACGCACGCATGCGCACACACACTGAACATAAATCAAATGCTGACATGCGGTTACCACTCAAGCTGCGTGGTTGCTGCAATGCCCTGAGTGCATAACAGCTAGCCAACCTTAAGAGCCACTGCCCAGGAAGGCAACTGTTATCCACAAACAGGGAGGGCTTGCTCGAAATGTGGGGGAAGGATGCGGCCGGGGGCTGGCCGGCGACACGACATGTGTAGTGCTTGCTGTAACCATTGGCTCACAGGCAACCCTAGACCTAGGGCTTTAAATACAGCAGCACGCCCTCAAAACAGCAAACCACACAGCAGAAGTGGCACCAGCGATGTCATCTCATGAGTAAGGAAACTATCAGTGTAACTGCGCATGCAACAGCTGCCAACATGCTATGCCCGAGAAGATCTCACTTTACATGTACATGGCCCAGAGCTGACAGCCTGGCGCTGCCACTCAGATCGCTGCAGACACGTACGACACGCGTGGCTGCAGCACACTGTTGATCAACTAACAATAAGAGGTTTGAGGAAAGAGTGGTTGGGCTGCCGATACTACAGGTTTGTGATGTCATGTGCGGGTTACAGTAGCCCGCCCAGCAAGCACTGCTGCACTTATATAACAATACTT